>APFE030000493.1:175496-202618 GCA_000404065.3 Pinus taeda
AAATAATATATAATGAATCCTACATGCCCTGTTCCGGGGGGTCAACGTGTCCGAATCCGACACCACGAATCTCGAATACTACGTGTCCCGAATCCCTGTGTCAGGTGACTTAGATAATTTCGAATCTTCCAGTTCTGAAATTGCGACCTGCAATAGCCCTCTGCATCCTCTTTCTAATGCCACCAGTCTGATCCAAATTGGATTCTCCAAGGAAGAGTTATGCCAAATCTCCCACGGTGTCCTGATTATAGACTAGTTCAGTAGAGCGAACTTGTACAACGTGCCACACGTCACTGTTTCAACCTTTGGCTCTAAAAAATATATACAACAAACTATAGTCCGTCCTCTTTCTGTACCTTCTTAAGAAATTTCAATCCGATACTCAGAGAGAAAGTTATGACGATTTTTCCCAGATCACCTGTTTGGAATGTAATTTAGGAGTCTGCAAAAATACCAAATTCCTTAGATCATATCTCCACAAATATAGTGCAAGAAGCTCTGAAATTTGGACCCAAGATTCAGTGCAATTTCCTCTCAAATGGGTTTTTTTTTCGCTTTTGAAACGTCGCAGAAAAAAGTTATAGCGAAAATGCCACGATGACCTATTTGGAGTAGCGAAACCCTAGAATCCAAAGCTTTGATACCAAATGTTATGAAATCAGCTCACAAAAAAATAGGAAAGATAGTTGAACGCCTTAGAATTTAACCTCTTCAAGGGGACAACCTCCTTTACATTACACAAATGAACAATTCTTCGATGATACAAATGACAAGACCTCCTTTCTATATATAGGAGTCTAAGGGTTCATAATATAATCAGAGCCGACATAACAATAATAATGTAAGGGCACAATAATAACACTAGTGGGCTTCTATGGGGCACAATGATAACAATATGGGGACTACATGGGTACAACAATATAATAAGGGGGTTGTACTAATAACAATAAGGGGTTACATTAGTAGTATAGGGGCCTAACATTGGTGGGCAGCAGCAGCCACACATCAACAGCATGACAAGTGATGACACAGAGGTAGAGTGTTGTGGCAAGGTGTGTAGCACTAGAACACATTCCTCGCTAAGAGGGAGTGTTAGTTTTCTGTAGCATTGGATGTGTTCTAGCCACGAAATTTGGTGGAGAGTCTAGAATATATGAGATCTCCAAAACCAAGAAATTGTTTCTGGAAATTCTGCCTAGAAATGACTCAATTAGATTATTAACCGATTTTTAAATATTTCCTAAGCCTAAAGTTGAGGACTATGGTTAATTAATCATTTTTAATTGAGATAAGGTGAGCATTATCTAGAAACTCACACAGATCGATCCAAAAATTATTTGAGTCATTAATTACGATTTAATCTTGGTCGTTGGAGCCCCAACAGGAAGATATAAGAAGGGATCGATGTGGTGATGGAGAATACACTAGTGCAGATACTAAGTTGCCCATGCAATTCAATTTTCTTAGAAGCAGAGATTCAGCAAGGAAGATAAACCCATAGGGTGAGTACTAGGTGGCAAAGGGAGTAGCAGCATTCCAGGTGGCAGTGTTCCAATCTTGGGAAGGGGCCGTTAGAGGAAGGTTGAATTCCCCAGAAGATCTACGCAAGCATTGTGCAAAGGATGACACAGAGGGCTCAGCTTAAGGCTAGGGAGGCAGTTTCAGTGGCAAAATTTAGCTATCGGATGAGATAAAATACTCACAATAATTTTGCTAGTATTTTCCTCATATTAGATTGCCAGTAGAGCATCTAAATCATTGTACTCAAAATTTTTGTTGAAGAATAATAACAAAACCCTCACCGTTACACCGATTTTCCCACATTGGGTTTTTCCAGGGACAATTGTCCAAAAATAACTTTGTCAAAATTCTTATGTGTGTGCTACAATTTCTGAATTTCCAATATTTTATTTTCCGCAGTATTTTTATTGTGAAAATTGCAGTTGTGATTTTATTCATTGTTTTTTGTAGCAAATAAACTGCACAATTTAAATTACAGTTACAAGAATAATTTCGAGATGCTGCAATAGATGAAATGTTCACAGAATTGGCATCTCACATTGTGCATCAAGAGTGCTCTAAAAGTAATCAACTTACTGTTGTCATAAACTAACTTATTGTTGTCCTAATTGCTCATTAAATGTCACTTGATATCATTGGAACATAAGGGTTTCATTGCTCATGGTCTAATTGCTCATTGTGGAAAATTGTGTTTACATTAAGGTGTTTTTGGTGAAGTATCTAACGCTTGTTGTCTTGTGAAAGTTCCACAATCCTAATTTTGCACTAGTTGTTAATTTTTCTTAGGACAACATTGTTCTTTGCTATGATAGTTGCATTTCATCATAAATACATTAAGTTCACCCCATATCATCATCACATTATTCAGATCTACACCATTACACATCAGCATATGCAATTACATAGAAAGAAACAACATCACCATCATCATCAATGCAGCAGAATATAAAAAGAACAGTAGAAGAAAGCATGCACACACATAGAGACACCATGATTGGTCTGAGACCAGGGCAAAACCCATTATGGGCAAAACCCTTGCAAATCTTCTTCTTCTTAGATTGTCATCAAATGATGCAGCAAAGAGAGTACAATGATCCCTAATTTTAACTATGCAGTAAAACAATATGATATCTATGAAACATATCTAATCATGCTAGGAATCAGAATCCTCACACTGATGGTTGTAATGTGCTATCACAAACTGATGTCCACTGTGTATACTGCCGGATAGTATTGAGTACTGCTATCACTATCAATGACCCCAATACATATGTTTGCAGCGAAAACTAACAAATCAAATCTACAGATTTGTGTAACACTAGAGAGAAACTCAGATCTACCTGATCACTAAAGTCAACTAAAGCCAAGATGTCAAACCCTAGATCTGAACTCGGGTCGCTCTCATCCAAACTGTCTATGTGTGACCGAAACTCCTGGGTCGCTCTCTCGAATACTATATGCAAGTGAATGTGACTGCAGAGTTGCTCTCAGGAAGCCTTCATGCGTGCGACTGTGGCATAATACTGCTAAAACCCACAGTTTCTCCCTTATAGTTGTGCGAGTGACCCTGATGTCCTGGTCACTCCCAGGACTACTCTATGCGAGCGACCGAGGACTGGAACCTTTCGATCTGCCTCTAAACCCAGAGTCACTCCCATAAGCCTCTGTGCTAGTGTCCAAGGGTTTATAGTTGCTCTCACAAGCTTATGTGCCAACGACCAAGGACTAGAATGCCCTATTTTGTGCCAATGACATGTTGTAGCGGCTATAACCACTGATCCAAAATGGATCTAAAATAGACTTCTGAGTCTAAAGTGTTCCTCACAGAGGAAAATCAAAGTCCAAGGATTCTCTTGGAAATAGCCCCATTACCTAGATATTTTCACTCTGGATCTACTACAACTTGAATGGGCTAAAATGGACTTTGGATGAAGAAGTTATCGCAGAAAGAAGATTGCCTTTATCTTTTGAAAAAGGAGGCATTTCTCCAAAAAATGGCCTAAAAGGCTCCTTAGGGAAATCGCATCGCAAATGTGCAAAGGGGTGGACTTAAGGCAAAGGCGAAAGGACTCCCCCTGATTGCGACTTCCAACTTATCACATCGGAGGTAGGCCTTTGCCCGATATCGGGACCCCAGACAAGGCGACATGCGATTAGCGATTGAGATAATCGGCGATCAGAGCGATCGGAGGAGCAGAAGGCATAGACCCCCACCGATGCGATACGCGAGGTGCGATATCAGCGATCGGCGATCAGGGTGATCGACAGTCGGCATGGTCAAAGGGAAGACCCTTGGGGCTGTTGTGATTGCGATGTGCGATTGCGCGTGGACCGTTGGATCGGGTGCGCAGATCAACGGTTAGGATTCGATTGAGGTGATCGGAGATCGAGTGATCGGTGATCCCTGATACAAAGGGTCGTTGGGCATCTGACTTGCGATAAGCTGATAAGGGCTGAACTCGATGGGAATTATAAGCCCGATTGTATAAAATTTGAAATCCAGGTTTTCCGGATTTTTTGTGTAATGGCGCATTTCCGTTATAAAACTGAAATACAAACGAGTTCCGTGGTAAGCGGGATTTCGAGCGGGCCTCAGGTGGTAAGTGGTATTGAACGGGCTACGCCCGAACCCATACACTAGCTGACACGTGGCATGGCGCAGGAGAGAGAAAACCACCTTTTCAGGCGAGTAATCTCCATGCACATAAGCCACCCGAAACAGACCGTCATTCGTTGGATTAGAGATCACGCAGATCAACGGTGGGCTTGTGACAGCCATAAAAGGCGAACTTGAAAGGGTTTATATGGGTGATTTCATAATGTTTGAAGTTCGGATTCCGCACCTGATAGTGTATTTCCAGTAAAACTGTGTATTGGAATTTTGTCCCATTTTCGGGTTTTTGCCTAAAGAAAGGGCCCGATTCCTTTGTAACAGCCCCTGATCATTGTGCCACACGGCAAGCGGGCGTTTTGTAAACAATGATGCATTTGTAACGCGCAGAGCCACAGAGCCAGAAAGCCAGGTGAAGAGACAGAGGAATGATTACACGCAGAGAAACGGACAGGAAGCTGCAGAGCCAAAGGAATGCCTCAAAGAAGCCAGAGAGCACGATTAAGAGCAGAGAGCGCAGGCAGAGAAGGCAGCGCAGGCAGCTGAGGGAGTCTTTGGGGTCGCTTGGAGGTCGAGCGAGTGAACCAGGGAGCTGAAAGTCGCTGAGAGAGTCGCTTGGAGGTCAAGCGAATTACAGAAGCACGCAAAAGCCGAGAGAGAACTTAGAGAAGCCAGAGCCGAGAGCCAAGAACCAGAGCCAGAAATCCTGAGAGCTTCAAAGCCAGGGATGAGATGGTGTTCTAAGCCCATTATGTTTAGTGTAAACTAGTGGAGTTGAGCGTGGAGCTTGTAAAAGGACTTTGCCATAATCCCAGAGAGCCTAGTCAAGTTGACTAGAGTTCAAGGAGACGTAGCCCAAGAGTTTTGGGTGAACTCCATCTTATATTGTTGTTCTGTGTGTTTGTTTTATTGCTGCATTATTTACTGTCACATATATTTACATATCAGCATAAACAACTGAACTTAAAGCGCATTAACAATTAAAAATAACCATAGGCATACACCTATTTCAAGCATTATTAATTCCGCACTTGGTTAATCATAATATCTTGAGAATATTTAAGCTTTGGAAGTGGGAGAGGTTCTTGTAAGCTTGACAAGAAGCCTTTGGAGACCCCATTTTCAGATCAGGTGGTATCAGAGCCTAAGATTGATTAACCCCACCTTCAAAAGAGGGTTATATCAGAATGCTTGATTGACAGAGCAAAGATTGCTTGTCTGAAAGGTGTTTAAATAGTCAGAGTTTGATTGTTTGATTGTTTGTAGACTAACTATTGTTGGAGTTTGCAGAGGTGAAGGGAAAGCTATTGATAGCTCAGTCTGGGAAGGACAAGAAGGAAGAAGAGCTGAAGGCATTCTTCTATCCCAAAGGACTTCAAGGCAATCCTTGAAGCACAAGAGGTTTGTTGCAAGGTTGTTGAATAAGCTCTTTATTAATCTTGTTTGAAGTTCTTTTGTTCATTGGCATAACGATAACTTCTACAAGTGAATCCTCAAATTCTTCTTCCTTCACAAGATTCTTTGATGAAGACATGAAGCAAGACTTGTTCATCATGATGGACAAGGTGAGAGAAATGTACAAGGATGGAAGGAAAAGCAGCATACTTAGAGAGCAGTTGAATTCTGTGGGGGAAGAGAAGTAGTTGCTTTCTGACAAATTACAGGAAATGGAGAGGCAACTTCATATTGCAAATATGAACCTGATAAGGATGCATGAGTTGGAGTCATAGCTTTTTGTTGCCAAAGAAGCCTTGGTCAAGTATCAGCTTGAAGAAGAGGTAAACAATTCATGTTTGTCTTCAAATTCTTCTAAGAATGCTTATATTGGTTCTTTTGAAAAAACGTACCAGAGGCATAGGTTCCAAGCTAATGTCCAAGATGGGCTATGAAGAAAAAGGCTTGGGTAGACATGCACAGAGTATTGTTGAACCAATAATAGTTGAGGAAAGCCCTAAGTATTTGGGTCTTAGCTATGGACAGTCTTATGGAGAAAATTCCAAAGCTGCCATGAAGACCATTGAAACAGCTCCAAGAAGGAGTTGCATTGCAGGTCTTACCTCAAGAGTGTGAAGATTGTATTCAGGAGGAATACAATAGCTTGAAACATCATTTGCAGGATGCAGGTGTTCAGAAGCACACACTTGAACCAGAGAGTTGTGGAAACTCTAACAGCCTTGAAGAGATTGATGGTGTTCCAAAGGGAGCCACTTCTTCATTTGATTCACCTCCTCATGAAGGCAATAAAGGTGAAAAAGAAAGGTATAAATCTGGTTCTAACCATATTCCTTTTGATTATGTTCAGCATGGTAAATTTCCATAAGTATGGGAAAAGAATTGCATGTTCCTTTTGTGGTTTGGATAACCATCATGTTTCTAGATGTTGAAAGAGAATGGCCACATACAGGAAACTTTTGAAGGAAAGGAAGCAAGAAGCCAAAGGTCCATTGGACAAGGCAAAACATGTTGTCAAGAGGATGCACATGTGTTGCATCTACTGCCATAAGCAAGGATATCTTGCTGCAAAATGTTGGACTCTAAATCCAGCGATGCTTCCACGAAACTTGAAGAAGGTGGAAAGAGAAAAAGGCAGAAATGGAAAGGAAGTTTCCATGATTAATGTGTTTCAGGATGATTCACATATTGATGCTGATGTGCAGACAAAGGCAAGACCTTTGAAATGGATTATTGCAAGATTTTACCAAGAAGGTGAATGGAGAAGTTGAGTAGGAGACTCACTTTGTTGCTGCAACATTATATTTCATTTCAACTTCGAAAGTACAGTGTGCTTAAGCGAAAGTTGAAGGATGAAATGCATGCATAAGCTTGATATGCAAGAACACAGGGATGTTGATGTTGTCCTTGTATTTTAACATGTATGTGTAATTAACTTGAAGGTTGATTGCTTTGACATGCATGTGATGCAATGTTGACTTGGGAGAAGTTAACTTGGTCTCCAAGATGGAGATAAGGATGAAGTGTTTCATCTATTGGAAAAGAATCCTTGAAATATTTTCTACATGCTTAACTTGAAGGGTCATTTGTTTTAAAGGCATGTTTTGCGGGCTTGTTATCTAGTCCATCATTTGTATGTAGATGTAAGACATGGAGGTATTCACAAGATGTGAAAATCTGTTTCTTTTGTTGAAGGAGTTTTAGGCCATCCAGTTGTTGTCTGTACTTTTGTTGTTGTTGACAGCTTGTCAAACAGGTGCAAATAAAAATTTTGTGAAGCAGATGTAACTTCACATTTGTTTGAGCCATCTTGGATCAACAATCAAGGCAAAGAAGTTCAAACTACCTTCTGTGACCATCTCAGTAGGAGTTTTGCATGAAATCAAGGAGGAAAACAGTTCTTCCCCAAGAGGACTAACACATCCAAGAAGGAGAGTGGTCAGAGACTTTGGTTCAGAGGCACTATGCAAGGCAAGTGTATGGAGGCTGAAAGAAGAGGGTGTTGTTACTCTCATTTACTGTTCAGATCAGTATATCAGCCTTTTAGAGACCAAAAGTTCTTTTAGTGGGAAAGTGTGATCCAAAATGGATCTAAGATAGATTTCTGAGTCTAAAGTGTTCCTCACAGAGGAAAATGAAAGTCCAAGGATGCTCTTGGAAATAGCCCCATTGCATAGATCTTTTCATTCTGAATCTACTGCAACTTGAATGGGCTAAAATGGACTTTGGATAAAGAATTTATCGCAGAAAGAAGATTGCCTTTGTCCTTTGAAAAAGGAGGCATTTCTTCTAAAAATGGCCTAAAAGGCTCCTTAGGGAGATTGCATCGCAAATGTGCAAAGGGGTGGACTTAAGGCAAAGGCAGAAGGACTCCCCCCGATTGCGACTTCCAACTTATCGCATCAGAGGTAGGTCTTCACTCGATATCGGGACCCCAGACAAGGCGACATGCAATTAGCTATTGCGATAATCGGTGATCAGAGCGATCAGAGGAGCAGAAGGCATAGACCCTCGCCGATGCGATATGCGAAGTGCGCTATCGGCGATCGACGGATCGACGGTCGAGGTGGTCAAAGGGAAGACCCCCCCCCCCGGCCCGTTGCGATTGCGATGTGCGATTGCACGTGGACCACTGGATCAGGTGCGCAGATCAATGGTCAGGATTCGATCAGGGTGATCAGAGATCGGGTGATCGGTGATCCCCGATACAAAGGGTTGTTGGGCACGCGACTTGTGATAAGCCGATAAGGGCCGGACCTGATGGGAATTATAAGCTCGATTGTATAAAATTTGAAATCCGGGTTTTTCGGATTTTCTGTGTAATGGCACATTTTCATTATAAAACCAAAATACAAAGGAGTTCCGTGGTAAGTGGGATTTCAGGCGAGCCTTAGATCGTAAGTGGTATTGAATGGGCTCCACCCGAATGCATACACTGGTTGACACGTGGCATGGCGCAGGAGAGAGAAAACCACCTTTTCGAGCAGGTAATCTCCGTGCACATAAGCCACCCGAAACGGACCATCAGTCGTTGGATCGGAGATCACGCAGATTAACGGTGGGCTTGTGACAGCCATAAAAGGCGAACCTAAAAGGGTTTATAGGGGCAATTTCATAATGTTTGAAGTCCGGATTCCGTGCCTGATAGTGTATTTCCAGTAAAACTCTGTGTATTGGAATTTTGTTCCATTTTCGGGTTTTCGCCTAAAGAAAGGGCCTGATTCCTTTGTAACAGCCCCTGATCATTGGGCCATGTGGCAAGCGGGCGTTTTGTAAACAATGATGCATTTGTAACGCGCAGAGCCACAGAGCCAGAAGCCAGAGGGCCAGGTGAAGAGACAGAGGAATGACTACACGTAGAGAAACGAACAGGAAGCCACAGAGTCGAAGGAATGCCTCAAAGAAGCCAGAGAGCACAATTGAGAGCAGAGAGCGCAGGCAAAGAAGGCAGCGCAGGCAACTGAGGGAGTCTTTGGGGTCGCTTGGAGGTCGAGTGAGTGAACCAGGGAGCTGAAAGTTGCTGAAAGAGTCGCTTGGAGGTCAAGCGAATTACAGAGGCACGTAGAGGCCGAGAGAGATCTCAGAGAAGCCAGAGCTAAGAGCCAAGAGCCAGAGCTAGAGCCAGAGCCATGAGCCAGAGCCAAGGCCAGAGCCGAGAGCCAGAGCCAGAGCCAGAGCCAGAAAAGCCTGAGAGCTTCAGAGCCAGGGATGAGATGGTGTTCTAAGCCCATTGTGTTCAGTGTAAACCAGTGGAGTTGAGCGTGGAGATTGTAAAAGGACTTTGCCATAATCCCAGAGAGCCTAGTCGAGTTGACTAGAGCTCAAGGAGATGTAGCCCAAGAGTTTTGAGTGAACTCCATATTATATTGTTGTTCTGTGTGTTTGTTTTATTGCTGCATTATTTACTGTCACATGTATTTACATATCAGCATAAACAACCGAACTTAAATCACATTAACAGTTTAAAATAAACACAAGCATACACCTATTTCAAGCATTATTAATTCTGCACTTGGTTAATCATAATATCTTGGGAATATTTAAGCTTTGGAGGTGGAAGAGGTTCTTTTAAGCTTGACAAGAAGCCTTTGGAGACCCCATTTTCAGATCAGGTCCCTCCAAAATTTTGCCTTAGCCTATTTTGGAGCCTCCCTACCAACCTTACACAACACTTTGTCTTGCTTCGTCAAGTACTCAAGCTTCAACTGTTTTCCTCGCACAAAGGCAGTCTGTCGATCACAGTTGATCCATTCCCCTCATAGGTTTCTCACCCGAACTTGGTCCAGCTGCAGACTAAGCAGTTTCCCCTTGAAAATTGCGCATTTCTGGAGGGCAACTAGCCTCCCCTCCAGGAATTGCACAACCCTCTCTGATAGCCTGCATGCTCCAGGATTGCGCAATCCTGCCTGCCAACCCTCCCAGCAGGATTTGCACAAATTTTCTCGGTAGCAGGCTGTTTAGCGCAAATCCTGTGCAGCAATTAGCTGCTCTGCGTAGAAATTGCGCAAATTTCCTGAGCAGCCAACCCAGCTCCCAGCCAAAAATGCGCATTTTTCTCTGGCAGACGAGCAGTCTCTTGCATGTGCAACTAAGTTGATCAGTTCCCTCCGGGACTAAGCAAAACAGACTTGCATGCATGGGTTGCTTCTCCCAAGGCAGCATGCAAAGGCATCCCTTGTTTCAGGGATCTATGTTTAGCAGTTAGAGGTTACATGCAAGGAGCAATTCCGAAACCTCCCACCATGTGTTACTTCCCCTAGATTCGTGGCATGTGCGTCACAACCTCGATGTTATCAAAACTCATCAACCGGACGTTGCAGAGCTCATTCCTCACATCAACCTTGCAGCTCTGACATCCCACATCACATCTAGGAGCAGTCGGCACATTTAGCTTTGCTATTTTGGGGTTAGCCCACTTCCCATGCCTTGTACTCCATTTCTGTTTCTTTTTGTGTTTTCTCTTGTAGGAGTATTGTTTGCTTGATTTCTTTGAACGATTGTTGTCATTTACATATATACTAGCTTGTCCTCGCTCTGTTTTAGTTTTCGTTGTTATCTCACTGTTGTTGCATGCATGAAACTATTTTGCATGGCCAGTCGCCCAACCGGCGAACTGCGTCACCCACATGCATGTTGATCTGTTTGTTGAATCTTTCATTCATGTTTTTCATGCACTGTCAATCACTTCTTCTATCACTTAGTGTCGCCATGCATTCACTGACTTACTTTCAGTCGCCCGTCGGCGAGTCGGGCCAACCTTGGCTCGGGCTCTGCCTTCACCAAAGCTGCATTGCACAATCTAGGAAAGGAAGGCTCACCTTCCTCTCTAGATTTGTACATTCTTGCCCAGCACAGGCCTCCAGGATTGTTTTCCGCATTTCTAGAGGACAGTGACTGCTTGGCCCAAGAAATTGCGCAGATTTGTCCATAGGCCAGCAGTCCTTCCCAGCTGGAATTGCGCATTGCGCAATCCCAGTAGTCAACAGCCAGACTGGATTATGCATTGCGCAGTTCCAATAGTCAGCCAATGTTCCAGCAGCCCAGACTGTGCCTAGTCTTAGCAGTTGGTCTCCCGACCTCCCAGCCGAAATTGCGCAACCTTCATGATCATTCACCCAGGTATGTTGCAAGTCAGTTCTCATGTTCATTTTCGTTTTCAACTGACAGATTGCGTGCTATGAGTGTTACCATGTCTCCAGGTATCACAGGTATTCATCTGCCTCTCAGCAGTACAGGTACAATGGTTTCCAGGAGAGTAGAGACAAAGACACCGTTCAGAGCACGCTTGGGGATGCAGTCGAACAAGTGTCTATGAGCTTGCCTACTCACAAAGACATCAAGTTTTTCGTAGACAAGGACATCAAGCAGCATCATGAACAACATTTGAAGGTAGCATACCAAATGCAGCGAATGCAAGAGGAAGGTTGTTGACAACACAGAGGCGGAACAAAGTTGCAAGATCAAGCAGATCCACTGATAATGAAGGCAACTTTGGAGACCCAGGCTATGAGGTGACAGCGCGACATGAAGCAGCAACTCAGGAAGAACATGAAGCTACACAGACAGACGAATTAGTTACAACAGGAGCAAGAACAGTAGTGGGTGCAACATGCACTCACAGATGAAACTACGCCCGTACAAACTAACAATCCATCCCAACAGCTAACACAAAGTAGACATGGTGAGCAATGTCGTTGATCGCATGCAAGGGATTCAGCAGCATGCATGTCATTGAGCATGCAATCCAACCCATTCAACACACTCATGAAGGCGAAGACAAGAAGCAAGTCCAACTGCAATTGAAGATGTACGTCGGCAAGTTGATGCACAGGACCACGAGCACACACTTCAAGATCAGCACAAACACTATGCATCAGTGTGTTTCTGGTTCAAACGTACCCAAGAAGACCATGCACATGTTAGCAGACGAGTTGGATGAAGGGGCCGAACCAATGCACCGATTGCAACGGAGGTAGAGTTCGCTTCAACAAGATGTCACCATGAGGTGCATGCACACCAACACGGGCAACCAAGCTTGAAATCAACTCACCACCTTCACCATCACAAGCATGTCAGGGAGTTGGTCTCATCAAAGCGAACCGAGCGTTAGTGATGTCTTGCAAGGCTTGCTCAAGCCATGTTGTCTCACATGAGTACATGTGCATTGTAATGTTGAGTCATGTCAAATGTAACTCAAGTGTCAACGGTTGCATGTAACAGTAGTTAACACGTAGTGGTCAACATTGTCTCGGTAGCGCGATAACGCTTAGTCCGGGGGCTGTCACCCTGATCCCCGATCTCTCTGTTTAAGCCGTCTCCCGAGGCTAAGGGGGGTAGACCCTATGGGATAAAGGAAGACCAACTGTGGACCAATTGGGTTGGGAGACACAGCAAGGCAACTTAGCCTCTGATTGATTTTAGAAATTAATGTACCAATGCCTTATGGAGTTAATGATTAAATGATTATTCATTAAATATTGTTGAAATATAAACCATGTAAAACAATCATTTATCATCAAATATCCCAAGCAATACAAGCTATTCAATAAACTCACAATGCTTTAATAATGATCCAGCAATTAAATTTCTAAAGATTAAATGCTTTAAACGACCACGAAATTTAAATGCTAACCAGATTTAAATAGTTAATCTCTAGATATAAACATTTAAGCACATTTAACTCTACCACAACAGAAAAAGGCTTCTAGAGAAATTTCCAATTTTTAATTAGTCTTGTTTCAGAATTTTTTAATTTTTTAATTATTTTTATATTTTCTAAGCTTAAAATAAACAAAACTATAAAAAAAAAAATTAAATCTAAACTAAAGTCTAATCTTAAAAACCTAAAAGGGACCTTTTTATATTTTAAATGAAACAAACTGAATAAAAAAAAAAAAGTCCAATTTTAAACTAAAATGAAACATAAAATAAATATAAATATATACAATTAAACTGAAATTTAAAATCTAATTCTAAAAAACTAAACGAACACAATGCATATATCACAATGGTTTTAAGTCAAAACTAAAATCTTAATTTACAACAAAAATCAAAATCTGATCTAAAATACGCTAACAAAACATATTTATTTTTGTTTTTATAAAGGACAAAGCAAATCGTAAAATGAAAATTTAACACAAGTTCTAAACCCTAAGTAAAAAAAAAAAAAAAAAAATTAAAATAAATAAAAATTTAAAAAATAAAAAAATATAATAAGTCAAAGTTTTGAGAAAATAAATAAAAGATTTCAACTTTTTAATATATTAAAATGCATTTAAAATTTTTACGGATGAGATTAAAAGGGATTTTGATCCTCATCGACGGTCGAGATTAGTTTGACATGGATCACTCGAACTAGCTGTTGGGAATTTTTCCTTTAAATAGGGTGTTAGGGGTCATTTGAGATCATTCGATCTGTTTGTCTTGTGCTGAAGAAAGCTCTCTTGTAATCTTTTTCTTGTGCAATAAAGAAAGGCTTGGGGTTGAAATCTTGCTGGTGTTACTCTTCTGGAAATGTTGTAAGATGTTTTATTTTTCTACATACTTTTATTTTCAACCATTGGTAATAAATTGATGAAGATTGATTTAGCCATAGGTGTCTTGTCTGATCTTTGGAGTTTGAATAATAGTTTAATTTCTGAAATATAATGGCAGGTATCTCCATTCGATCTGAATTTCACTGTTGTTTTCTCCCTCTATATTAATGGTAGATTTAAGTTGTGCAAGATATCCTCAATTTTAAGTTTACCGGGCGTTAGGGGAAGTTCTCGGCTGAACTAGCCAACTCCGGGATTGCGTTTTCTGAAAGAGCCCAGCCAGTTTCGATCCCTAGCTTATCATTTGAAATTTTTTATGAATGCGTGAAGGTTTTCTAAAGTACCTCACATTAAATTTAAAATTCTGAAAATATTTCTGTGGCATATTGACAAATCTAGCTATTTAGAGCCTCTGAGCTGTAATTACTGTAATTATTTAGCTGGTTTTAGGGTTTTTAGGTTTTGCTTCTTGCACATTTTACTTCTGGGTGTTCTGTTTTTGCCATTGCAGGTTGCAGGTACAGATCTTGAAAGATTTTCGGGTTTTCGTTAGACAAATCTGAATGCAGGGCAATTTAAAATTTACTAAAGAATTTGCAGGGTTTTTCTGAAGAAATTTGAGGTTTTCCAAGCCATTTGTCTGCTGGGGTTTCATTTTCGCAGGAGAATTTTGAAATTTTTTTTTAAAAGCAAGCTCTGCTGTGCATGCTGTTGCCATACCCTTTGCCATTTCAGCTCTATCCGCATCCTTAGCTGCGAGCCAAACGTCCCTCTTTCCCCTGTGTATTCGTTCCAGCTCCACGTTGCTTCACTGCTCAGCAAATCCCTTGATTCTATTGGCCATCCTCACGCTCGAGCCCACCATCCCTTCAGCTCATCCCCCCTCTCAAATCGTTGCCCAAGCTCTGCCCGCAGCTCTTTCATCCATCGAAGGCCTCACGTCGACCTGCAAATCCATTTCTTGGCAGTCGTTTGCCTCCTCTGAGCGATCTTTCTCATGTCGCCGTCGAACACCTGCAAACCACAACAGCCTTTCGACCTTTCTTTATTTTTGGCATTTCACATCTATTTATTTTTTTTATTTTTTTTTTACTTAGGGTTAGAAACTTGTGTTAAATTTTCAATTTACGATTTTTGCTTTGTCCTTTATAAAAACAAAAAAATAAATATGTTATGTTAGCGTATTTAGATTAGATTTTGATTTTAGTTAGATTAGATTTTAGTTTTGACTTAAAACAATTGTGATATATGCATTGTGTTACTTTAGTTTTTTAGAATTAGATTTTAAATTTCAGTTTAATTGTATATATTTATATTTATTTCTAAGTTTCATTTAGTTTTAAATTAGACTTTTTTTTATTCAGTTTTGTTTCATTTAAAATATAAAAAGGCCCTTTTAGGTTTTAGATTAGACTTTAGTTTAGATTTAAAATTTAATTTTTAGTTTTGTTTTATTTTAAGCTTAGAAAAAATATAATAAAAAAAATTAAAAAATTCTGAACAAAAAAAAAAAAAAAAAAAAAAAAAAAAATAAAAATTGGAAATTTCTTTAAAAGTATTTTTCTATTGTGTTAGAGTTAAATGTGCTTAAATGTTTATATCTGGAGATTAACTATTTAAATCTGGTTAACATTTAAATTTCGTGGTCGTTTAAAGCATTTAATCTTTAGAAATTTAATTGCTGGATCATTATTAAAGCATTGTGAGTTGATTGAATAGTTTGTATTGCTTGGGATATTTGATGATAAATGATTGTTTTACATGGTTTATATTTCTGCAATATTTAATAAATAATCATTTAATCATTAACTCCATAAGGCACTCGTACATTAATTTCTAAAATCAATCAGGTGCTAAGTTGCCTTGTTGTGTCCCCCAAACCAACTGGTCCACAGTTGGTCTTCCTTTCTCCCATAGGGTCTACCCCCCTTAGCCTCGGGAGACGGCTTAAATAGAGAGATCGGGGATCAGGGTGACAGCACCTAGTGTGAGCGTTGTCGCGCTGCCCAGACAATCTGTGCGAACAACATTTTTTGGCGTCGTTGCCGGGGATAGAGTTTTTTTGTCCTTGGCGTTTCAACGACATTCATCTTCTCATTTCTCATCATTCTTTCATCTTTCTCATCTCTCATTTGAGCTAGCAGAGTCAACATTTGTTGGCATCATTTGGATCTTTTCATCGCCTTATTTTTCGTCATATCAACAACTACTCTTTGGTTCATTTCTTGTTTGGGTGGCGACTCCATTTCTTTTATTTTTCCCAGGCAAGAAGCCTCCCTCATATCTGCTTGTTTGTTGCTTTTTGGATCCTAAAATTAGATTCATTGTTCAATTGGCGACTTCACTTCTTTCATCTCTTGATTTTCTTGAGCAGAGATCTCTTTCTATCATCCATTTGGTCCCTCGTTATTCATCATGGATTATTCGTTTAAACCATGTCATTTTATTGATAATCTCCATGATATTCTGGAAGTGGCCATTTCTAGATTACCTTTGTTCTCGGTTGGTGATTCAATCGCTATAAGAAGGCATTTATGGAGTTTTTATCGTATAACGTTCATGTATTGTAGAGTTCCTCAATATAATCATGAAAATGTCAAAATGCGTCTATTTGTCCTTTCTTTAGAGGGTGATGCTTTGAATTGGTTTAATAATTGTCCTAAAGACTCTTTCACTTCTTTACAAGACATTTTCAATGCTTTTCAAAGTAAATATGGTTATCCAGATAGCTCGCCTTGTGCCCCTAAAATTGTGCAACAGAATGAAAGTAATCTTATAAAAGGTCCAGCGGTCAATCAAAGATTTCAAGACAATTCTTCATATCAGAATGTACCATCCACCTGTACCATTGTAGATCAAATCCATGATAGTGGAAAAGCAGGGAAAAATTGTAAAAACAGTGTTGACAATGAAAAGGAAGATCATAAGCAAATTGTACAAGAACTAATGCGGCTGGTAAAAAATATGGAGATTAATCAAACTAATTACGCCAATGATGTGAGAACTTTATGCACCCACCTGGAAAAACATAATAAGGAGATGGAGATCATGAAAATTAAACACTCTGATTACATAACCGACATGAAAAATCAACATGCTAAGGAAATTGAGGCCATGAAAACTAATCATGACACAGAAATTAGTTTTATGCAAAGCAAGTTATCAGGCTTAGAGGAAAATATGACGACCATGCAAGCAAATCATAAGAAAGAGATAAACTCTATGCAGCATTGCTTGATGACCATAAAGGAAAAGGACGATAAAGTAATAAAAGATATGGAAGCTAATTAGATATGTTCTCAGAATAAGTTATTGACCATGGAAGAAGACCATGCCAGGGAAATCAGTGTTATAAAGGTTGAACACTCTAGTCAAATAGATGCCATTAAAATACAAGTTCAGAAATTTCAACAATGGTCAGAGGATGAAAGAAACCAGGGAATGTCAATAGATCAAGAGCCTCCTTATCTGTTGCAACAAGCTCCATCTTATTATGAGGTCCTTCGTTCCATTGAAAAGAGGATAATTGAAGGTGACATGGATAAAAGGGAAATTAATAATAAGGTTGATGCTCACACGGTTAAACCACCAGTCATAGAAGATCAAGTTATAACTCATGGCATCTGTGAGATTGATCCATCATCCTTGGCAGGGTAGATGCAGAATGAAAAAGACATATCACGCATATCTTACATACTTCATCTAAGAGCTTTGAAGCAGAAAGTTCCACGTCATCAGTGATACAACCTGTCACAAAGAAAAAGCGCAAGAAAAAGAAAATGAGAAAAAGATTTGATGCATCAGACGACCGCAAGCAGCTTGATTTTCGGATAGGGAAAAGTCCTACCATATGCAGAATTGGACATGGCACATCCGATAAGCAGCCGACAGATTTTCCTGAAAGCATGCAAATGCTCAGTATACACTATATTGAACACATCTGATGCCATGGGGTATCCTTTGTATTTCTAACCTTACTCTTGTTTTTTCAGCATTTTCATTTATGTTTTAGGATTAGATTTACTTTTCATGTTACTAGATAGTTAATAAATGAAGAGCTTATATCTTTCTTGTGCTTAATGTTATATGATAATCTTTGGATGGACGTTACTTATATTTTGTTGTGTGTTGCATGGAAGCAGATTCTGGATTCTCACATTCCTACAGTGTAGCAACGTGCCCCCAAGTAGAGTCAGATGTTGACCACTACATGTCAATTACCCATAGCAGTACACCCCCTTTTTTCCCAAAAGGGATAGCGCTTGATCGACATGTCTGTCCCTGTCATCATCAGCTTGATCACGTTATCTTGTAAACCCAATCTACATGTGTAAATTGTAAATAATCTTAGCAGATCTGAGTCATGTATGTAAATTGCCTAGGAAAGCCTAATTTTCTAGTGATAATCTACGTTCCGGAAGGTTTTTTGTCTCACCGATCCATGATCGGCAGAGTTTTCCTTCAACGTAACCCCAAAGCCAGAATGAATTTTGTCATTAGAATCTTAGGGGAATCCTAGTGTGCTTCGAGTCTATGTAAAAGTAATTTGGAAACAATTCTAACTATTTGGTTAGGTTATTACAAATTGCTTGATCTACTAGATTATATTTGTGTCGCGGAGTTGAGTGGTCTATGAGGGTCTATGTCAAATGGGTTTTCCGCCTTGAGATGTAAAATTGTAAAAGTCATGATATAAAGTGTCTTGAGGGTTAGAAAATGTTTTAATCTTCTCATAAGTCCTAAGTCCTAGGTCCTAGATGATTTTTCCAAAGTCTAAGTTCGAGGATCCAAAAAAAAAGTTTAAAACAATAAAATTTTAAAATTTTAAAATAAAAATTTTTAAAAATAAATTAAAAATAAAAAAAATTTTAAAAATAAAATAAAATAATAATAAGTCAAAGTTTTGAGAAATAAATGCAAAATTTTAATTTTTTTAATATATTAAAATGAATTTAAAATTTCGACGGATGAGATTAAAAGGGATTTTGATCCTCATCGACGGTCGAAATTAGTTTGACATGGATCAGACGAACTAGCTATTGGGAATGTTTCCTTTAAATAGGTTGTTAGAGGTCATTTGAGATCATTCGATCTATGAGTCTTGTGCTGAAGAAAGCTCTCTTGTAATATTTTTTTTTGTGCAATAAAGAAAGACTTTGGGGTTGAAATCTTGCTTGTGTTACTCTTTTGGAAATGTTGTAAGATGTTTTATTTTTCTGCATAATTTTATTTTTAGCCATTGGCAATAGCTTGATGAAGATTGATTTAGGCACAGGTATCTTGTCTGATCTCTGGGGTTTGAATGATAGTTTACTTTTTGAAATATAATGGTAGGTATCTCCATTTGATCTGAATTTTGCTGTTGTTTTCTCCCTCTATGTTAATCGTTTATTTAAGCTGTGCAGGATATCCTTAATTTTAAGTTTACCGAGTGTTAGGGGGAGTTCTCGTCTAAACCAGCCAACTCTCGGATTGCGTTTTCTGAAAGAGCCCAGCCAGTTTCGATCCCTAGCTTATCATTTGAAATTTTTTATGAATGCATAAAGGGTTTTCTGAAGTACCTCACATTAAATTTAAAATTCTGAAAATATTTTGTGGCATATTGACAAATCTGGCTATTTAGAGCCTCTGAGCTGTAATTACTGTAAAAAGATTTAGCTGGTTTTAAGGTTTTTAGGTTTTGTTTCTTGCACATTTTACTTCCGGGTGTTTTGTTTTTGCCATTGCATGTTGCAGGTACAGATCTTGAAAAATTTTCGGGGTTTTCATTAGACAAATCTGAATGCAAGGCAATTTAAAATTTACTGGAAAATTTGCAGGGTTTTTCTGAAGAATTCGAGGTTTTCCAAGCCATTTGTCTACTGGGGTTTAATTTTCGTAGGAGAATTTCAATTTTTTTTTTTTAAAGCAAGCTATGATGTGCATGTTGCTACCATACCCTCTGCCATTTCAACTCTATCCGCATCCTCAGCTGCCATTTTTAGCTGCGAGCCAAACGTCCCTCTTTCCTTTGCGTATTCGTTCCAGCTCCAAGCTGCTTCACTGCTAAGCAAATCCCTTGATTCCGCTAGCCATCCTCACGCTCGAGCCCACCATCCCTTCAACTCATCCCCCTTCTCAAATCGCTACCCAAGCTCTGCCCGCAACTCTTCCATCCATTAAAGGCCTCACGTCGACCTGCAAATCCATTTCTCGGTAGTCGTTTCCCTCGTTCGCGCGATCTTTCTCATGCCACTATCAAACACCTACAAACCACAACAGCGTTTCAGCCTTTCTCTATTTTTGGCGTTTCACATCTATTTATTTTACTTTTTATTTTTTTTGACTTAGGGTTAGAAACTTATGTTAAATTTTCATTTTACGATTTTTGCTTTGTCCTTAATAAAAACAAACAATAAGTATGTTATGTTAGCATATTTAGATTAGATTTTGATTTTTAGTTAAAGAAGAATTTAGTTTTGACTTAAAACCAATGTGATATATGCATGTGTTAGTTTAGTTTTTTAGAATTAGATTTTAAATTTCAGTTTAATTATATATATGTATATTTATTCTAAGTTTCATTTAGTTTAAAATTGGACTTTTTTTTGTTCAGTTTTGTTTCATTTAAAATATAAAAAGGTCCCTTTTAGGTTTTAGATTAGACTTCGGTTTAGATTTAAATTTTATTTTTTAGTTTTGTTTTATTTTAAGCTTAGAAAAATATAAAAATTAACTAAAAATTAAAAAAATCTGAATAAAAATAAAAAATAAAAAATAAAAGACTAGTTAGAAATTGGAAATTTATTTAAAGGTCTTTTTCTGTTGTGGTAGAGTTAAATGTGCTTAAATGTTTATATCTGAAGATTAACTATTTAAATCTGGTTAGTATTTAAATTTTGTGGTCGTTTAAAACATTTAATCTTTAAAAATTTAATTGTTGGATCATTATTAAAGCATTGTGAGTTTATTGAATAGCTTGTATTGCTTGGGATATTTGATGATAAATGATTGTTTTACATGGTTTATATT
The DNA here is from genome assembly GCA_000404065.3 of Pinus taeda. NCBI lineage: Eukaryota > Viridiplantae > Streptophyta > Pinopsida > Pinales > Pinaceae > Pinus > Pinus taeda. The sequence continues at coordinate 196,128 of APFE030000493.1, forward strand.
TCTGCAATATTTAATAAATAATCATTTAATCATTAACTCTATAAGGCACTCGTACATTAATTTCTAAAATCAATCAGGTGCTAAGTTGCCTTGCTGTGTCTCCCAACCCAACTGGTCTACAGTTGGTCTTCCTTTATCCCATAGGGTCTACCCCCTTAGCCTCGGGAGACGGATTAAACAAAGAGATCAGGGATCAGGGTGACAACCCCCGGTCTGAGCGTTGTCACGCTGCCCAGACAATCTGTGCGACAACAATAGTTATAGAGTAGGTGAAGAGGCATGGGGGTAGTTGAACTGTCACAAAGGGGAATGTCAAGGGTCACCCCACCCTTTGCTATAAATAGTCCCTCATAACTCATTGTATGGGCTTTTGGTCAGCCAAGCTTTTACTAAGACTATTTTGAAGAAGGCTTGGACAGTATTGTAATGCGCCTTGGCTTCTCCACTGCACGGAGCTAGTACATCTCTTTAGAGGAGCAGGCGGACGTGGCTGTAACGTTCCACTGTTGGGGCTAGCAGGTTTACATGGATGTATTGTATGATTGTGACTTACACTTCTTTATATAATAAGAGCCAGCACATTTTCATGCATATGTGGTTATTGTAGTTGGACTGCTCATGATATATGTTGTTTAACTTACATACTTGTGTATGAATTGATTCACATGCAATTGTGAATCTTCTTGTTAATGTGTAGATGTTGTTAATGATGTCACCGTCCGTGTCGACTGCTCTGCCAGACATCAGACAGATCTTTCACTTGAAACTTGCTATAACATCATCGACTCGTCTCAGACTGATCCGTGAGTGTTGTACATGTTATCTTACCTTGTATGGTGTGATTGCCGCATCCGAGTGGAATGCTCCGCCGGAAGCTGTGCATGTACTTTGCGTTGTGTGTTCCTAGCTGAGTTCAAACTATCCCTTTCAACCTAGAACTCACCTTCACCTCTTTCCCCTTTCGAAGTGTTGGAAACTCTCATATCCCTTCCTTGACTCATTGCATTAGTGACACCCTTGCTACTGACAGAGTTATCTTACTTGCCTCTGTGTGACATCATCATCAAGGCATTACCTTACGACCCACTCCTGAGACTCCTACACCAAACGATCTGAGGTCTAATTGGGACTTCTTACCGGGGAGATCCCCTTGACATGTTGGCAGGTCCAGCACCATCAACAAAACCAAGATCCAGAGGACCCTAACCCAGAGCGAACCTTTCGCCTGTAATTTCAGACCCTTGAGAAAACTCCTTCCATCGAACCTATGCGAACCAAGACAAAAGAGAAGAGAAGATGTGTCCAAATGATCTTGAGGTCTCTTCTATTTATAGGCTTTCCTGAGGGGTCACTTTGGGTTAAGATTGGCCCAAATAGTTACTCATGTGGTTAAGGCCGACCCATTCCATAATACATGTATGAATAAAATAATTCATAACTCGACTTCCGCTTAACCAAATTAGGTGATCGTTAGGCCGATTTTGGTCCCCTCAAAAAGAAGAATCTAATGCAATCATTATCTCAATCGTTTGAGTTGTCCAAGGTGGAATTTTACCACAGTTGCAAAAATTAACACTCCCTCTCAACTAGGGAGAATTCCACTTGCCAATATATGTCCATTGAACAATATGCCATTTTGGAATCTTCGAGTGTTATCACATATCATCTCTGTCATGTAGTCGTCATGCCATGTCCATCTCAAGTGTCTCATCATCACAAATCATCATTGTACATCTCGATCTATCCTTTGCTTATTCCTGCTTACCTCTTGATTGTTCCTGCTCATATGTTGAACATTCTCAGATCTAGAAGAAGAAGAATTTGATACTGGAGGGGAGCTCAAGCTACCACCCTTTATCGAATTTGACTGCTATCTGGAATCTCTGTTGGTTGGCTACTACCCAGAATATCATCATCAATCATCATCAGAGAGCATATCATCAAGGAGCACATTTCAACCTGGAACCACATCGGGGAGCAATAGCTTCCACCCATACCAAGCAATAGGATAACTCATCACACAGGGGAGTACACCCTTGACCCTAGAATTTCATCGAGGATCTTACCCTCTACCCGGAGTCATATCGGTTATCTCAACCCATCCTATTGCCTACTGATCTTCCCATCGATGACCCAGAATCGTCATGGGGTAGAACACTTGCATCATAATCGACTTGGGTTGTACACCCCAAGTATACTCTCAACTCGTTGACCAAAATGAGGAGCGGTATTCCCATCAAGCTGGCATGCTTGATGGTATGATGCCAACTGGGGTATACCCTGCAAAGACCAAGAGGGGAGCAGCATTCTTCGACCCTATGAAGATAGGCAAGAAGCATTCTTCAACCCTAGGTAACAGATAGGGTAATGCCCTATTTTCCAGAGTTCCCTCAACCCTAGGAGCCCTCTATCTCAATTCCTCACCCTGGGAGCTCAAGCAGGGCAGGAAGAGTTTGCTCAATGTGTCCTCGATCAGTGTTGCTCTCATCATCAGCTTGTCTCAATAGCAGTTGTTTCCTGTTCATATGGAACATCAAATCAAATATCATGTCAAATCATATATAGTCATATGAATCCCAAAAGGATACCATAATCATCCTCCCTCTCAAGGAGGTGCCAACCACAAGCCTGAGCTTGTTTTGAACAGCTGCATTGTCTCAATATATGAGAGTATCTCGGTCCCAACTATAAATATCAGATTTACTGCCAAATAGATCATCACAATGTATCCATGTCATATCCAAATCATGCTCAAACAACTCTCTAAGGAGCTTCCATATCCTGCCTCACAGCTAGCCATGCTAGCAACATCATGATCAACCTTGGCCATGCTATGGACCTCTCATCCAAGATATCATGGCAGATCGCATACTAAAGCAACATCCAAATGTGCTTATCAACAACAATCTCAAATATCAACAATACATCTATGTAGATACATATCATAGGAGAAATATCTCATTCTCAAAATGCAGATATTTCAAAGCATGCTAGGTGGCAACTCTATGTGAGTGAAGCAACATACTCATGAATTCATTAAGGTTTTGTTGACTCTGTCGTCTACACCTACCTACAAGTCAGTGAGAAAAGCCTTAAACCCCACAAGGTGTGGTTGGTGGCAGGGAACTCAGAGAAGGGGTTGTCACACTAATCCCGACTCTCTCCGTTTGAGCTATCTCCTAGGTTAGCTAAGGGAGGTGGTCCCTAATGAAAAGTTAAGTTAAAAGATGTGAGTTTCTAGGAGAGTGTTATAGTGAAAATGGATTACTTTTAAGGATTTATGGGCAAAGATGAAGTGAACAACTTGAAATAACAATGCCAATCATTAATATGATTAAAAACCATAAAACCAGTGCCTTATAAGGAATTTGTTCAACAATTTAAAGATATATTTACTCAAAATAAAATAAAATGCTCTCAAAAGAGAAAACAAAGTAACCCTGAAATGTAAATAAGAATTGTTAGCACAAGATATGTAAAATACAAAATGCTTTTGAGATAATCAACTTTATAAATAAAAACATGTGAAACATATCTTGCCAAAACCCAAAAATTAGTAGTTAACTTGGAAATGTAAAAGAAAGGAAGTGTTAAACCAGGACATCAATAAGCAATTAGACTGGAAACATGAAAAGAAAACACTTGTTTGAAATTATTACAATACTTGCTTTTGGAATAGACTTTGCATATGAAAATTAAAACCATCAAGAGACAAGTAAAGTAAATGTAAAGAAAAGTGCTCTTGGTTAATTTTATTAATTAGCTCTACAACAAGATTACAATTTCACTCTTCAATCCTCAAACCTCGCCCTCGCCCAATGATATAGATCTCACAGTGAGGAGTCAATAGATGAGTAGAGTATCCCTAAGATGTCTACTTCAATCAACTTATGTTGGAGGTAAAATTTTAATGGGGCTTGGGGCCTTCCTACACTAAAATGCCTATATGAAATGCAAATTGTGTTAATTCCCCAAATTAAAATTATGATACATGCAAATGCTTCAAAGAGATTGATTTGCAATGCTTGAAAATGAAATAATGTTCAACATAAGTTGCAATTATAGCTTCAATTGAAAAAATAAAATTAGCTTACAAGTGTTGCTTGTGTTTCATCAATGAATTAAAATGATACAAGTAATTTGTTTGAAAGTAAAATTTGTTTCAAATAGACAATGACAATAAATTGCTCCAATATTCAAGATAATAATGTACCATAAAATTGAAGCATGTATTCTAGTGCTCATGAAACATGTTACCAAGGTAAATGGAAACAAATCAAACGTTGTTAAGAATATAAAATGCTTGCATGTAAAGGATGAATTGCCCAAAGTGAAGTGTAAGCTTGTAACTCCAAGCAACAATGATGCAAAGCTCAAATGTTGTAACAAACTTTAACTTAATGAAATGTGATAGTGAGGTTGAGTTAATTCCCAATTAAAGCATGCATGTAAGTGAATGAAGTATGAAAGCTTAAACCATGCAAATGTCAATTCACCCAAGAGAAGCCTCCCTCTAAATGGAGAGATAGGATACCATGGGAGAAATCCCAAGCTCCCACAAGCAAGTTAGATCTTTTATTAATATTACAATGAGAAGAGGGCCCTTCAAAGTTCTCAACTATACTTCAAGGAAAGTACTCACAATAATTGCTTGAAACTTGGACACTAGACCTCCTTTCTCGAGAAAGTAGTGACAAGATCTCACAAAACTTAAGCAGGGGAAACAAGGTGTGAGTTTCCTCCAAATGCTCGCGGCTTAAAGAGAAAAATTGGCAGCCCTCTAATGAACTCGACTTGGCCAAAATAAGCCTCAAATAGGCTCACGACATCCTTGGAAATCGAACCCCCAACACTTGCCAAAGGTCCTGCAAACACTTGTTAGATGTTGCGGAAAGTTGATCTTCAAAATCTGCCACACAAGAGTTAGCAAACAATCCAAACATTGGTTGCAAAATAAGTATTAATGGAAAAATCAGCAAGATAAAATGTATATGTACGATTATAATTTGGAAAAGGCTAAATTAAAGAGTGAGAGTAAACTCTCGTCTTTTCATAGTCATCTTCAAGCTCTTAGATAGCAAATGAAATAAATGTACAATGTTTTTTTAAAAGAGATTTAAATTTAGAAGTTCTCGGCTTGTGTACAAGCTATGTGCCGAAATCCCTGCAAAACCACTTTGTAAGATAAGACTATGAAGGTTCAGAGAACAAATGAGAGCTCCTTTAAAAATGTATCAAGAGTGGGCTGGTCTCTCCAAAGACTTCCCCTCACGCTTGATTCTATAATCCCAACAAGATGTTCCCTCTACAAAACTTCAATCAAGAATTAGTTCCATATAGATATAGCAATAAACAATGATAAGAAACTCTCGAGATTTATTTAAAACTAACTAGAGCATTCTATACCTAGAGCATACTTCTAAATCAAATGTCATGTTAGGCCCCTATACTACTAGTGTAACCCTTCTTGTTATTAGTACAACCCCCTTATTATATTGTTGTACACATGTAGTACCCATATTGTTACTATTGTGCCACATAGTAGCCCACTATTGTTATTATTGTGCCCTTACATTATTATTGTTATGTCGGCTTTGATTATATTATGACCCTTTAGAATCCTATATATAGAAAGGAGGTCTTGTCATTTGTATCATCAAAGAATCATTCATTTGTGTAATGTAAAGGAGGTTGCCCCCTCGAAGACGCTGAATTCTAGGGCGTTGATCTATCTTTTCTATGTTTTTGTGAGTTGGTTTCATAATATTTGGTATCAGAGCTTTGGATTATAGGGTTTCGCTACTTCAAACAGGTCATTGTGGCATTTTCGCTATAATTGTTTTTCTGTGACGTTTCAGACGCTAAAAAAAACCCATTTCGGTTGAAATCGTTTTGAACCTCAGATCCAAATTTCAGAGCTTTTCGTGCTACATTTGCAGATATATGATCTGAGGAAGTTGGCCTTTTTGCAAACTCTCGAATTACATTCCAAATAGGTGACCTGGGGAAAATAATCACAACTTTTGTTTGGAGCATTAGATTGAAATTTCGTAAGAAGTTACAGAAAGAGGATGGACTGTAGTTTCTTGTGTATATTTTTCAAATCCTAAGGTTAAAACAGTGACACGTGGCACTTCATACAAGTTCGCTCTTCTGAAAAGGTATATAATCAGGTCATCTTCAGAGATTGTACATAACTCTTTTTTGGAGAATCTAAATTCGATCAGACTTGTGGCATTAGAAAGAGGACGCAGAGGGCTATTGCAGGTCGCAATTTCAGAACTTAAAGATCCGAAAGTACAGAGTTACGGTTGTTTCAAGATCGAGCTCCTAAAATCAAGAAAAAACGAGATGAGGAAATTTGATGGCAAGGATCCGGTAAATCGGATACTACAGATGGAGAAATATTTTGATCTACATGGTGTACCACTATTACAAAAGGTATGTATTGCATCTTCATATTTAGAACAAGATCAATTTTTATGGTATAA
>APFE030000493.1:212357-235996 GCA_000404065.3 Pinus taeda
CTTTTCATTTGGTATCAATCGAAGAATTGTTCATTTATGTAATGTAAAGGAGGTTGCCCCCTCGAAGAGGCTGAATTCTAAGGCGTGGATCTATCTTTTCTATCTTTTCTTGAGCTGGTTTCATAACAAGCACAAACATAGTGACATATCTATATGTATGTTCCAGTCACCTACAAACACAAGCTCAATCTGCATGTTCATGTTATGCAAAACATTCAAGATTTTCCTACTCGCAAATCTTGCTGTTATCTGCAATACATCTGCGGTACTAACATCTTCCAAGTGACCATATGATTTCATGCGTAATACTTCATTATATGATCAACAATTTAACTCAACAACTTCATAAATCAGTTAACAGTAGCAAAATATGTCAGGGACATCATGATTCAAAGTTCAGACAACTTCAGAAAGCTTTAGATGATGGTCAACAACAGTCAAACCTCTGGTCACTGTCTTCAGGTTAGCATGGGAATGACTTTAGTTGCCTGGACGTTATCTAAGCCTTAGCATGAGTGCAAACAGGGATGAGATCTCCTAGATCTGTGACTGCGTCTAGAGCATAAACCCTAATTTTTGTATGGGCTTCAAATCTAAAACTCTGTTGCAGATCAATGCTGTTAGATGTAAGCCAAATAGTAATAAGGGTAAGAATCTTGAGAAGTGATTCTCCCTCTAACTGGGGATCTGCATCATTCATCTTCATTCATGTAAGCAACCTATGAGTCATGCAACATCAGATCGGTTAGATCATAAACATATGGCTATCAACATCATGACATCAATCTTTCATCAAAGGTTAGACTCAAAGCAGCAAATAGATCTCAAAGATTATGAACACAATAGCACTTTCTATCAAGTGATCCAAAAATGGATCCTGGACAAACCTCTAAGCCTTAAAGACTTCATATAAGAGTTAAAAGATGCCAAATGGCACAAATCCTTTGTAAATCAGACGAAAATGAAAGTCACAGGCTGCTCTCGGAAATAGCCCCATTGCAGAGATCGTCTCGTTTCGAATCTACTGCAACTTGAATGGGCAAAAATGGACTTAGTATGCAGAATTTATCACGGAAAGAAGATGCCCTTGGTTCTTTGGAAAAAGAGGCAAAATCCTTTAAAAAAGCAAAAAACCCTTCAAAAGGAGAAATCGCATTGGACCACGGTAAAAGAGCGGATTTAAGTGAAAAAGGGAAGCCACCCCCCATCGCCGATCCCCGACATATCGCGTCGGAGGCAGCTATGCGATATGCCATAAGGACCGGACCGTGCGACACTGCGATCGGCGAAATTAGCGAATCGGCAACGGCCAATAGCATAGGACATAAAGAAAGGGCCAGGCCGAGCGATGTTGTGATCGCCGATATTGACGGATCGCAATCGGCGATGCCACGAGGCAAAGGTGGGACTCCGGGCCAAGCGATATCGCGATCGTCGATATTGGCATCAACGGATCGCGTCGGCACCGGCCACGCCATATGGCTTACCCCGAGCCCATGTGATATTGCGACGTGACGATCAATACAACGAAGTGGGTATATATATATATATATATATGCAATGCGATATATATATCCGGACCCAATGGGTTTATGAACGCAAATATATAATACGTCAAGTCTGCCATAAGGTCCTCCGACGGGATTTTGCAATGTTTAATGTATTTTTAAAATACAAAGGGAAACCACGGAACAGGGCATTTGTGACATGCGATAGTGATTTAAAAGGCAGACCCGACGGAAAATAAGGCGGAGTTCATAATTTTTGAAGTCCGATAGACATGTTTGGGCGGATTTTTACAGGCTTTCTGTGTATTTTCTTGTGTAAGCCGAGAACGACCATCTTTGGGATTTCAAGGGCATCGATGGTCCATTCCGTTACGAAACAGGTGGCCACCTCCCCTGAAGACGTTATGCCATGATTGCTAAATGCTCAGAAAGGGGATTCGAGCAAACAGAGGCTGGGAGCCAGAGAGCCCGAGGAGGGGGAACGAACGGACAACGCCGATTGGCTAAAAGCCACAAAATGACAGAAAAAGAAAGGGGGTATAATAAGCAGCGCTGAGATAGGAGCACGAAAAGCTAAGCCAAAGCAGGAAGCTAAGGCAATTGAGAGTAGAAAGAACTCAAAAGAGAGCAACGCAGAAAGAAAAAAAAGGCAGTAGCAAGAAAGAGGCCGAGGGAGCAAAAGCGAATGCGCAGAGCAGCCAAGGGAGTCACTTGGAGATCAAGTGAAAAGCCAGAGCGCTGTAAATTTTAGAGAACCAAAGAAACCAGAAAGCTGAGAGCTTCAAGAGCCAGGGATAAAATGGTGTCTAAACCCATTGTTTCTGTGTAAAACAGCAGGAGTTGAACCAAAAGCTTGTAAAAAGGACTTTGCCATAATCCCAGAGAGCCTAGTTGAGTTTACTAGAGCTCACAGAGACGTAGCCCACGAGTTTTGGGTGAACTCCTAATTAGTATTGTTGTTCTGTGTGTGTTTTATTGCTGCATTGTCTCTGCTGCTTTATTTACGGTTATATGTATTTATATATCAGTGTGAGCACATTAACTTACAACACAGCAACAGAATTTAAAGCATATAATCAGTTAAAAACAAATACCAGTATACACCTATATTTTCAAGCATTTTTAATTCCACATTGGTTAATCAATAAGACTTGGGAATATTTAAAGCTTTGGAAGTGGGAAAGGTTCTTGTAACTTAGACAAGAAGCCTAAGTGCCCCATTTTCAGATCAGGTGGTATCGAAGCCTAAGTTTGGTTAACCCCACCTTCAAAGAAGGTTATATTAGAATGCTTGATTGACAAAGCAAAGACTGCTTTTCTGAAAGGTGTTTGAACAGCAAGAGGTTGATTGTATGCTTGCTTTACACACTGACTATTGTCTGAGTTTGCAGAGGTAAAGGGAAAGCTACTGATAGCTCAGTCCAGGAAGCACAAATAGGAAGAAGGGTTGAAGGCATTCTTCTATTCCAAAGGACCTCAAGGCAATCCTTGGAGCACAAGAGGTTTGTTGCAAAAAGGTTGCTTAAATAAGCTCTTTATTAATCTTGTTTGAAGTTCTTTGTTCATTGGCATCATGACAACTTTCTCAAGTATATCCTCAAATTCCTTCTCCATCACAAGACTCTTTGATGGAGACTTGAAGCAAGACTTGTTCATCATGATGGATAAGGTGAGAGAAATGTATGAGGATGGAAGGAAGAGCAGCACACTTAGAGAGCAGTTGAATTCCAAGAAGGAAGAAAAGCATATGCTTTCTGACAAACTGTAGGAAACGGAGAGGCAACTTCATATTGCAAATATGAACCTGAAGAGGATGCATGAGTTGGAGTCACAGCTCTTCGTGCCCAAGAAGCCTTAGTCAAATATCAGCTTGAAGAAGAGGTAAACCATTCCAGTTTGTCTTCAAATTCTTCTAAGAATGTTTATATTGGTTTTTTTGAAAAACATACTAGAGGCATAGGTTCCAAGCTAATGTCCAAGATGGGCTATGAAGGAAAGGGCTTGGGAAAGCATGCACAAGGTATTGTTGAACCAATAATGGTTGAGGAAAGGCCTAAGTATTTGGGTCTTGGCTATGGACAGTCTTATGGAGAGAGTTCCAAAGCTGCCATGAAGGCCATCAAAACAGCTCCAAGAAGGAGTTGCATTGCAGAGTGTGAAGATTGTGTTCAGGAGGAATGCAATAGCTTGAAACATCACTTGCAGGATGCAGGTGTTCAGAAGCACACACTTGAACCAGAGAGTTGTGGAAACTCTAACAGCCTTGAAGAGATTGATGGTGTTCCAAAGGGAGTCACTTCTTCATTTGCTTCACCTCCTCATGAAGGTAATAAAGGTGAAAGAGAAAGGTATAAATCTGGTTCTAAACACATTCCTTTTGATTTTGAAAAGCATGGTAAATTTCCACATAAGCATGGGAAAAGAATTGCATGTTTCTTTTGTGGTTTGGATAACCATCATGTTTCTAGGTGTTGGAAGAGAATGGCCACATACAAGAAACTTTTGAAGGAAAATAAGCAAAGAGCCAAAGGTCCATTGGACAAGGCAAATCATGCTGTCAAGAGGATGCACATGCAGTGCACTTACTGCCATAAGCAAGGACGTCTTGCTGCAAAATGTTGGACTTTGAATCCAGCGATGCTTCCCCAAAAGTTGAAGAAAGTGGAAAGAGAAGATGCAGAAATGGAAATGAAGTTTCCATGGATGATGTGTCTCAAGATGATTCACATGTTGATGCTGATGTGCAGACAAAGGAAAAACCTTTGAACTGGATTGGTAAGAAATGGTTAGAGTTATTTTCCAATTAAGGATTGCATGTCTATTGATGCATCTATTGGCATTTCTTTGTTGATGAGATGCAAGTTGCAAGTTTCTACCAAAATGGTGAATGGAAAAGATTGAGTGGGAGACTCACTTTATTGCTGCAACATTATATTTCATTTTAGCTTCGAAAGTATAGTGTGCTTAAGTGAAAGTTGAAGGATGAAATGCGTGCATAAGCATGATGTGCATGAACACAGGGATGTTGATGTTTTCCTTGTATTTGAACATGTATGTGTAATTAACTTGAAGGGTTGATTGCTCTAAACATACATGTAATGTTGAATTGAAAAAAGTTGACTTGGTCCCCAAGATGGAGATAGTGATGAAATGTTTCACTTTTTTGAAAAGAGTCCTAATGGTCTTTCTCTACATGCTTGACTTGAAGGGTCATTTGTTTAAAGGCATGTTTTGTGGGCTTGTTATCTAGTCCATCATTTGTATGCAGATATAAGACATGGAGGTGTTCACAAGATGTGAAAATCTATTTCTTTTGTTGAAGCAGGAGTTTAGGCCATCCAGTCTTTGTCTGTGTTTCTGTTGTTGTTAATAGTTGTTGTTGACAGCTTTTCAAACAGGTACAAATGAAAGTTTTGTGGAGTAGAGGTACATCACATTTGTTTGAGCCACCTTGGATCAATGATCAAGGCAAGAAGTTCAAACCACCTTCTATGACCATTTCGGTAGAAATTCTACAGGAAGGCAAGGCGGAAGACATTTCTTCCCAGGAAGACCAGCCCATCCAAGAAGGGAAGTGGTCAGAAACTTTGGTTCAGAGGCACTATGCAAGGCAAGTGTGGGAGGCTGAACGAGGAGGGTGAGTCACTCTCATTTACTGTTCAGATCAGTATATCAGTCTTTTGGAGACCAAAAGTTCTTTTAGTGGGAAGGCGTGATCCAAAAATGGATCCTAGATAAACCTCTAAGTCTTAAAGACTTCATAAAAGAGGTAAAAGGTGCCAAATGGCACAAATCCTTTGTAAATCAAAGGAAAATGAAAGTCGCAGGTTGCTGTCAGAAATAGCCCCATTGCAGAGATTGTCTCATTCTAAATCTGCTGCGACTTGAATGGGAAAAAATGGACTTAAAATGCAGAAGTTATCATGGAAAGAAGATGCCCTTGGTTCTTTGGAAAAAGAGGCAAAATCCTTTAAAAAGGGAAAAAACCCTTCAAAAGGGGATATCACATCGGACTAGGATAAAAGAGCGGATTTAAGTGAAAAAGGGAAGCCACCCCCAATCATCGATCCCCGACATATTGGGTCGGAGGCAGCTATGCGATATGCCATAAGGATCGGGCCGTGCGATACTGCGACCGCCGAAATCGGCGGATCAGCAACGACCGATAGCATAAGACATAAGGAAAGGATCGGGGCGAGCGATGTTGCAATCACCGATATCAATGGATCGCAATTAGCTATGCCACAAGGCAAAGGCAGGACCCCAGGCCACGCGATATCGCGATTGCCGATATCAGCATCGATGGATCGTGTCGGCTTCGGCCACGCCATATGGCTTACCTCGGGCCCACGCGATATTGCGATGTGACAATCAATACAATGGAGTGGGTATATATATATATATATGCGATGCGATATATATATCCGAACCCGACAGGTTTATGAATGCAAATAGATAATACGTCAAGTCCGCCATAAGGTCCTCCGACTGGATTTTGCAATGTTTAATGTATTTTTAAAATACAAAGGGAAACCACAAAATAGGGCATTTGCGACATGCAATAGCGATTAAAAGGTGGACCCGATGGAAAATAAGGCGGAGTTCATAATTTTTTAAGTCCAATAGACGTATTTGGGCGGATTTTTATAGGATTTCTGTGTATTTTCTTGTGTAAGCTGAGAACGACCATCTTTGGGATTTCAAGGGCACCGATGGTCCATTCCGTTACAGAACAGGTGGACACCTCCCATGAAGACGTTATGCCATGATTGCTAAACGCTCAGAAGGGGGATTCGAGCAGACAGAGGCCGGGAGGGGGGATACGAACAAATAGCGTCGATTGGCTAAACGCCACAAAAGGACAGAAAAAGAAAGGAGGCATGATAAGCAGCGCTAAGACAGAAGCACGAAAAGCTAAGCCAAAGCAGAAAGCTAGGGCAATTGAGAGCAGAAAGAGCAACGCAGAAAGCAAAAAAAGGCAGAAGCAAAAAAGACGCTGAGGGAGCAAAAGCAAATGCGCAGAGTAGCCAAAGGAGTCACTTGGAGGTCAAGTGAAAAGCCAGAGAACTGTAAATTGCAGAGAGCCAAAGAAGCCAAAAAGCCGAGAGCTTTAAGAGCCAGGGATAAAATGGTGTCTAAACCCATTGTTTCTGTGTAAAACAGCAGGAATTGAACCAAGAGCTTGTAAAAAGGACTTTGCCACAATCCTAGAGAGCCTAGTTGAGTTGACTAGAGCTCACAGAGTCGTAGCCCAAGAGTTTTGGGTGAACTCCTAATTAATATTGTTGTTTTGTGTGTGTTTTATTGCTGCATTGTCTCTGCTGCTTTATTTACGGTTATATGTATTTATATATCAGTGTGAGCACATTAACTTACAACACAAAAACAGAATTTAAAGCATATAATCAGTTAAAAACAAATACCAACATACACTTATATTTTCAAGCATTTTTAATTCTACATTGGTTAATCAATAAGACTTGGGAGTATTTAAAGCTTTGGAAGTGGGAAGGGTTCTTGTAACTTAGACAGGAAGCCTAAGTGCCCCATTTTCAAATCATCAAGTCACTCCATCAAGTTATGACTCAGGACATTCAGTTTAACCATATGCCATCAAGAAAAGATCACAGGTAGTAAGAGATCTGGAATATCAATGTTACACTTATACCTCTCACATGCACTTGATGACCAATGAGATTAGATTAGGTCATTCAATAAAGCTTTATCAAAACAACAAGAGTGTCAATCGCTCTTTCCATATGTTTTCATCATGCTTTTCACAAGCATTACCAGCAGACTCATGTATAGGAGTCAACAAACTATCCTTCTATATGAAATCCATCATGACAACTATCAAGAGTATCATTTTCGAGAGCCAAGGTGCTAGCCTTATTTATAGGATCAAGATATCCAACAAATAGATCATATATGTTAGCCAAATATCAAGTGTATCAATGTATCAATATTAGATAGCCTCATAGAATTCAATAAGATCAAAAATGTTCAACACCAGGTGCATATTTTCATCATAGGAAACATAGATCCAAGTCACCTTCATATGCATGTATGAGTTATTAAAGAAAGAGGCATTCTCATCATACCTTAGGGCTTACCGAGCCAATAGCTAAAACATACCATGCATACCTTGTGGTATTCAAATACCTGAGCACCTACTCATTAGACATAGGCCACTTGAAGAACTTTGTCATATTTTCATCAAGTACCTCTTTATTTCTTTCTAGATTTGCATCTCAAAATGATCCTCAAGAAGGACCTACTCATCGAATCTCATCAAAGAGGTTAGAAACATCCATATACCCAAATACATAATACATATGCAGGAAGTACAAGCAATAAACAAAATCATCAGATCTATAAGTCTAACAAGTAAGAAGCATCATAAGTCAAGAAATATGTATCTTCAATGAGAGGTGATCCTTTCCCTCTTGAACCAATCTTCAAGAGCCATCAACGTCCATGGTCCATATACCAATGTTGTCTTCAAGTATCCAACCAGAATTGCTAGGATTATCCCATCTAGGGCTTCATCAAATCTCCCACAAGTGCTTGAGCATCTTCCCATTGACCAGCTAGGATCCATATCTCATATGCTTTCCATAAACCAAATCCTAATCATCAATATGCCTAGGGTTTTCTTCAAACCCTAGAATTATTTTAGGTCTCCACCATCCTCTTCTTGCTTCCATCAAAGGTGTCATCATCAGGGTGATCTCCATGACTTTTCTTCAGCCCAACTCTGATACCATGTTAATTTTTCTTAGGGCGATGTCGTTCTTTGCTATGATAGTTGCATTTCATCATAAATACATTAAGTTCACCCCATATCATCATTACATTATTCAGATCTACACCATTACACATCAACATATGCAATTACATAGAAAGAATCAACATCACCATCATCATCAATGCAGCGGAATATAAAAGGAACAATAGAAGAAAGCATGCACACACATAGAGACACCAAGATTGGTCCGAGACCAGGGCAAACCCCTTGCAAATCTTCTTCTTCTTAGATAGTCATCAAATGATGCAGCAAAAGAGAATACAATGATCCTTAACTTTATCTATGCAGTAAAACAATAATGATATCTATGAAACATATCTAATCATGCTAGGAATCATAATCCTCATATTGATGGTTGTAATGGGCTATCACAAACTGATGTCAACTGTTGTAAACTGCTTTCACTATGTCGAACACTGTTGAGTATTGTTGTCACTGTCAACGAGCCCAATACATGTGTTTGCAGCGGAAACTAACAAATCAGATCTACATATTTGTATAACAGTAGAGAGAAACCTAGATCTACTTGATCATTAAAGTCAACTGAAGCCAATATGTCAAACCCTAGATCTAAACTTGGGTCGCTCTCATCCAAACTGTCTGTGTGTGACCGAAACTCCTGGGTCGCTCTCTCGAATACTCTATGCAAGCGAATGTGACTACAGCATCGCTCTCAAGAAGCCTTCATGCATGCAACAATGGAATAATACTGCTAAAACCCAGAGTCGCTCCCTTACTGTTGTTGTGCGAGTGACCCTGATGTCCTAGCCGCTCCCAGACTACTCTATGTGAGCGATTGGGGACCGAAACCTTCTGATCTGCCTCTGAACCCAAAGTCGCTCCCATAAACCTCTATGCCAACGTCCAAGGGCCTATAGTCGCTCTCATAAGCTTATGTGCCAACGACCAGGGACCAGAATGCCCTGTTCTGTGCCAACGACCAGGGACCAGAATGCCCTATTCTGTGCTAGCGACCGAGATCCATAGGACCCTAACCCAGAGCAAACCTTTCACCTATAATTTCGGACCCTTGAGCAAACTCCTTCTATTGAACCTGTGCAAACCAAGACAAAAGAGAAGAGAAGGTATGTCCAAATGATCTTGAGGTCTGTTCTATTTATAGGTTTTCCTGAGGGGTCACTTTGGGTTAAGACTGACTTAAGCAGTTACTCATGTGGTTAGGGCCGACCCATTCCATAATACATGTATGAATAAAATAATTCATAACTTGACTTCTGCTTAACCAAATTGGGTGGTCTTTAGGTTGACTTTGGTCCCCTCGAAAAGAGGAATCTAATGCTATCATTATCTCGATCATTTGAGTTGTCCAAGGTGGAATTTTACCACAGTTGAAAAAATTACCATAAGTTAGCTCACTCTCTAAAAGCACTTAATAACTTGTTACATGGTTGAGTATCTTCTGTTACATCACTTGTATTTTGAGATCTAATTGTCTTCATCAATCTAATTGACATTTGAAGTAACTTGTCTTAATTGTGAGAGCATTAAATCATCCATCTCTTTAGTGTTTAAAATCTTTGGGATTGAACAATCTAATTGGCATTGCCTTGTTGAGTTTCTAAATTGTCTAAAGAGCATTGCTAATCTTATTGAGAAAGAATCATTGGATACTTGTGGACAAGTGCTCTAAATTGTCATTAGATTTGTGATTCAAACTTGACATCTATTGTGGATTTCTAGCATATTGATGACCTTACATCTTGCGGTTATTAAGCAATTGTATCATTGATATCTCTTGTATTTTCTTGGCACTTGTAAAACTTGGCACATATTCTTGTTGTTAAGATTGTCTTTTCATTTTATCGGTTATGTACTCTTATCATAAGATAATCAACACTAAGTACTTAAAGAACACTAAACAATCTTAACTCAACAAAACACTCTAATCTTGCATTAGCATCTTAAGCTAGTCTTCCATTTAATAACTTACCTCCAAGCATAATCTTGGTTGATAGAGAATAGGACCACCTTTTTCATCTAGCTTGAGTAGACTAGCACCTCTTTAGTGGTTAACACGGTGACCTTGCAACCGTCAAAGCCAAACTCTTTGCAGCGCTAAAGGCACCGTGTGGTTAGTACCTAAGGGGAGGTATCGTTAATCAACCCTTTGCTTGCTTCCCCTTGGCCTCTTTCTCACAACCTACTCTAGAGACTAGCTTCAAAATAGTTAGGAGGAAGGATACGCCTAGAATAGGCATCTAATTAAAAGCAACCAAGATTCTTGCATCACACCTAAGTCTTCGGGTTTGCATATCATGTACGATAGTTAAGCATTCAAGCAGCGGTTGTTCATCTGGTTAGTTAGTCTTTAATCGATATAAAGCAAGAAATTAACTCAATAAAGCACTGGTCTCACATCTAAATCTAATCTAATCTATAAATCTTGCTAAATCAACCAAGTGGCTAAGCCATTCAATCGGGTCTCTCGGACGCATTGATTGCCAACAAGTCTTGCATTTCTATCTTCCATAGGGACTACCCCCCATAGCCTACAGTTGGGAGACAACTAGAATGAAGAGGTTGGGAATCAGAGTGACAGCACCAAACTTGAGTCGTCGCACCATCCCTATAGAATCTAAGCAACAACAAGAACGTGCATGGAGGACCTTGCTTCGGAGTTCTAGATGAAGGATATTAGATCGATGCACTACTTTTTGGGACTATAAATGTGGTAGTAGTCAAGAAATATTTTCTTAGGGCAGGGAAAGTATGCAATTGAGATCCTGAAGAGATCCAGGATGGAGGAATACAGGACAACGTCGACACCCATGATTACCAACTTGAGGAAGCTTAATGCTTCTGAGAATGAGTTGGTGGATCTCATATTGTATAGGTAGTTGATATATCTAGCTAATACTAGACCGGATATATGCTTTGCAGTGAATACACTCAACCAATTCATGGAGTTGAGGACGGTTCATTGGGTGGCTATCTGGCATCGGAGCATGTGTTGAGCTATTTCTTTGGTATAGTGGAATATGGATTGAGATACGTCAGAGTTGGTGGAGTGCAATTGCAAGGATATATAGATTTGGACTGAGTTGGGAATGTAGTGGACAGGAAGAGTACATCTAGATGTTATTTTAGCTTGGGGTTAGCAATAGTCTCAAGGTTTAGCAGGAGAAAACCCTCAGTGGCACTTAGCTCAACAAAGTTCGAGTCCATGGCAGCGAATCTGGCAAGTTGTGAGGCCATGTGGCTTCGCAAAATGTTCTTAGGCTTGTTTGGTCTTGAAATGGGGCATGTTTCCGCTCAAACTAGCAGGGGACCTAAAAGGGATCCCTAAAGGGAAAATGCTAGAACAAGGGCAACAAATGGAGACTTTGCCCACTATCACCTCAGTTAAGGCTCCCTTCTATTTACGGACTTTTACCGATGGGAGGAGACCCGGTATGTATGGAGTCACCAATGAAGGAAAAGTCAATGGATATGAGTGACCCAAATAAACCCTTTCCCAGAAGAGTTTAAAGGATGGAGCTTGTTGACTTTCTAAGCAAGGTATTATGTGTTCTAGGGAAAGTACGAGAGGATTTGAGGGTTAGGTTTATGGCATAAGACTTGTGAAGGAGTTCCTCAATCCCTAAAATCCTTGTTAGAATTGGTATCTCGAATGGTTCTTGAAGAATGGTCTTTCAAAGGAGCGGGATCACACAGGGCCAAGTGGAACCAGTCTAGGGTATGAGGAAAGAATGTAGCAACCACTAATATTCTTTACCCTAGACAAGGTGGAAAAGGTCAAAGAAATAATTTTCACTTGAAGGTGTTGTTTTGACCCTATAAGGTACTAGTCTTGGGGATGGCAGGGCAAGGTTTAATCCCGGAGCTAGGGCTTGGCTTTTCTCCTGACTCCACCGTCGGAATGGCTTCAAATTGGAGGAGAGCTTGAGGAAAGGCCAGTGCAGGAGACCCTGGGGATGGCAGGGCAAGATTTGATCCCGGAGCTAGGGCTTGGCTTTTCTCCTGACTCCACAGTCGGAATGGCTTCAAATTGGAGGAGAGCTTGAGGAAAGGCCAGCATAGGAGACCCTAGGAGATCGAACTTTTTGGATGGCTAGCTTGTCGGTAATTGATGCCCTAGGTACCCTAACTTGGTTTAAACCTAGAAGGAGTTGAAAGAATATGAATTTTAGTGACCACCCTTGGTAGATCAGTGCCTTGATCTTTGGGAGAATGGAGTCTATGTTGAATATGAGTAGGATTTCTTGGTTCTCAGTTAAGGAGGCCTCAAGATCACTTCGCTAGCCTTCTAGGTCAACAAGAAGCAACCTTGCAGCATTTATACTTTGATGCACAAAGGAAATGGCTTATTAGGGTCAAATTCTTTGATAGAATTACCCTAGGAGATTTCGTTTATGTAATTTTTTTTAATTGTTTATTAAAAGCATTTACTAAACTCTTACAAACCCTAAACCCTAAGCATTTTATAACATTTAAAACCCTAAACCCTAAACACTAAACCCCAAACCCTAAGTATCTTAAAACATTCAAAACCTAAATCGTAAACCCTAAGCATTTTATAACATTTTAAACCCTAAACACTAAGCATTTTATAACATTTTAACAAGTGTTTTGTAACTTTTTTTAAAGTGTTTATTAAAAGCATTTACTAAAGTCTTATAAACCCTAAACCCTAAACTCTTAGAATTTTACAACATTTTAAAAAGAATTTTGTGAGCTTTTTTTAAGTGTTTAGCGGAAGTGTGAAGTTCTCTTGTAGCTAAGAAAGTTTGTTGCCAAGAAACTGAAGTGAGTGCGAGTTTGGAGAAGTATAAGGAGACAAGGAAAATCAAAATTTTGGTCTCTCTCTCTCTCTCTCTCTGTTTCGTGCCCTGGATTGGGAGATCGAAATCTTCCAAGTTTCACTGTTGTCTGACGCTACCAATTGCGACAAGTTGCTACATAGTCGAATTTGTTGGGAAGAGGTTGAAATTCTAGAGGCTGACTTGGTGTGAAGGGAAGGTCTGGTCTTGGTCTAGGGTGAAGAGTCTCAAAGAATACTATTGAAAGGAAGAATTACCTTGACTGGGTTTTTCCCTGGCATGTACCTACATCTGGTGTCTATCGTTTTATGTGCTACTGCTTTTGGTAATTGCTTGATGAACTAAAGAAAGAAGATATAAAGAATTGTAATAATAAGAAACATCACAAGCAATTATCAAGATGAAGAAAATCTTTACTACCTTTCTGATTTTCCGACATGGTTTCAGAGCCTTGGTGAAGAAGGAAGAAAAAGGCAAATCCATTTTTAGGTACTATCTCAGAGAAGGAGCCTATTATATTCAAGAAAGATGTCTAACTCAATCAAGGGTGAGAACAAACTTGAAGGAGCGTCTAACTTCAGATCCTGGAAGAAAAGGTTTTACCTAATCCTCGAGAAAAATAAGGTGTTGGATTTGGTAAAAGGAAATGTAAAGAAGCCTACAAAAGAAGCCAATGATGCCGACAAAGCAAAGTTCAGGGATTTAGAATTGGTGGCTATGACTCCGATGGTGAAGGGATAAAAGACAATCTTGTCCCGTTCATAGCTAACATCGATCATGCTCAGGAGATGTATGAAGCCTTATCGAAGTTGTTCACTATTAAGAACATTGGTCAAGTAGCGAGTTTGAAGAATGAGCTAAGAACTATGAAGATGACTAAAGAAGATATTGTGGCAACCTTCTGTGTGAAGATAGCTAGACCTAGGGATGATCTCTTGGCCATCAATGAGATTGTTCTGGATAAATAATTGGTGATCACTGCCTTATTAGGATTGCCACCCTCTTGAGGTGCATTTACTGCAGGTCTCAACAGTTGGAAGGTAGCTCCCACCTTTGAAGAATTATGGATCGGTTGTAGTCAAGAATAATTAAGGATCTCAATGGTTGCCAATCCTAAAGGAGTATCAAATGCTTATGTTGCTCATCATAAAGGAAAGAGATTGAAGGGATCGAAGAAGAAAGTTGATATGTCCAAGATAGAATGCTATCAATGTCATAAGAAGGGTCACTACAAAAGTGACTGTCCCGAGAATCCAAAGAATAACAAGAGAGGAAGAGATCAAGCCAACCTTGTTGTAGAAGGACTCTCAAAGAAAGTTAAGCCCGAAGAACTAGACATTAGGGACTTTCATTATTGAGTCCTTTGCTTTACATATCTTGTTTTATATGTTTTAGAATTTCTAGGTTTTCAACATATTTTGGAAAAAACATTTTTGTAGGTTTCCCTGAAGTTTTGGAGGGAGCCCTCAACAACTCTCAAAGATAAGTATTTTCATGCCTTTTCAAGTTTTGGGTTCATGTACTCATTTAGTTGTGATTATACTAAATACTAATCACCTTTCTCCCTCAGTTGTCTTGACTAGGGAAAACATCTGAAAGGAGGATCTCTCAAGACAAGGTTAGTCAAGAAACAAGGGTATGCTTTGAATACATTGATTGAAAGGATTATTCATTTGATGATGTATTACTAACTTTGTTATGAATAGCTGTATTGAATCTTAGTGATTCTTGTTTGGGTGATTCATCTCTGGATAAATCTACCCACCCCACTCTTATTCTTGATTGACTATGTAGAACCCTAGACAGGTCCTGGAAAACCCTAACCAAAGGGAATGCTAATGTAAATGTCTGGAAACCTAAGCTGCTTAGGGATATTGTGAAATGCTAGTCAAAGTTTTCTTGATGATGTCATGTTTGGGACTTTGGTATGATCGGGAAATCCTAACTTATTAGGGTTGAATGATAAGGTCTAAAATCCTGAACCTTTGAGGTTTTGGTAATGATGGGTTTGCTATGTTTCTACATTGGAACCCTAGCTCATTAGGGTTTGGTGGAATGTGTGTTCTACATTGGAACCCTAGCTCATTAGGGTTTGGCGGAATGTGTGAGAAAGACCCTTATATTATCTTAGAATTGATTTACTTGGTATGTGTGTGTTGTCTTATCAAACCCTGGTGTAATCAAAATGATTGTGTGTCTAACTCCTATTTGATATTGTTGTGAAATTGGGCTTGACTAACACATGATATGAAATGTATTTTTCATGATGATAAAATCTAGACATATATATAGATATATCCTTTTGGTTGAAGTCCTAGGTTGGTCTAGGTAAGATGTATTTATGTTATGGACATATGATATGCTTATGTATGGTTATGAATTCCTAGATATGTGTGATGTCCTAGTCATTGATGGTCATGAGTCTTAGGATTTAATGGATGTCCTTGTCTGAGATTCTAGGATAATGATATCTGAAAATCTAGGGTGTTATAGCTAAACCCTAGTAAAGTTAATTTGTCTAGTATGTGTGATATAACAATCTAAAATCTATTAAGTGATTGTTGAAAATGAAAATCTAGGATTTTGCAGTTAAATCCTAGTAGTAGCATTGTCTAATGTATGTAATCTAACAATCTGAGATCTATGTATTTAATGATTGTTGAGATTGTGGAATTCTAAGGTTTTGGAATTAAACCTTAGTCAAAGTAAAATATCTGGAATATGATGATTTGAGATTTGTATAAGATTTGTGAATTTGTGAAAATGGAATTCTAGGGTTTTGGAATTGAACCTTAGTCAAAGTAGAAGTCTCTAATGAATGTTGACTATATGATAGTTTGAGATTTATGAAAGATTGCTGAAATTTGAATTTTTGGATGTAATTGATGATTGATCAGAAATCTGGGGTTTGCAACTAACCCTAGTAGTAGTTGGTCATGTTAGTGACTAATTGTTGGAATTAACACTAGTGGAACCTACTCAAGTAAATAACTAAGCTGTGATTGACTCTGATTGATTTGTTTGTATGAAATCTAGGATTTGTATGAATCGCTATTGTGAAGTATAACATATGTACTTTGAAAGGTTGTTAGATACTTTGAGATATATATCTGTGAGTTGTTTCTAGGGTTTGCTACATGTTGTAGTAAGGTATGTCATACCTTTGGAAGACACATTGAAAATAGATGGAATGAACGGTGTTATAAAGTAATCTAGGGTGTATAAAGTCCCTAGCAAGATGTTGAAGAGTATATATCCCCTGTTTGTAATTGAGTTTGGGTATCTGATATGTATAAATATGAAATGCTTCCGTGATTCTGATATGGCTTACATCATGCTTCTGTAGATTTGGTTGTACTTGCTATTGAAGTTGTGCAGGTACACAATCTTCAACTTGGTGAAGGTGCTCATTAATGTGATAAGCATGATGGGGATGATGATAACTTTGATGACATGGCTGGAAGCCACAAAAGATTCTCCGATGTCGAAATGAAGAAGTTGATCTCCCGGAGGAAGCAGGAAT
Source organism: Pinus taeda (assembly GCA_000404065.3). NCBI lineage: Eukaryota > Viridiplantae > Streptophyta > Pinopsida > Pinales > Pinaceae > Pinus > Pinus taeda. The sequence continues at coordinate 228,978 of APFE030000493.1, forward strand.
AGAAGAGATCTCCGTAAGATTAAGAGGAAGTCTGGATAAAGAGTTGCTTCCTGATTGAGCGGGAGGGCATAGCTTGGTGTAAATTGAAGAATGAATTTCAGAGGATATGTTGCTCCATGAGAAGTAGGAAGGAAAACATATGATTGAGGAATCTTCTGTTAAAGATTCGGTTTATAATCCTACTATGGAAAATTGAGCAGCAACATCAAGTTGTCTGAAAGACCATGGAGGTTTGTATTTGATTATGTACATGTGAAAGTATATTATTGATTGGGGTTGTGTTTGTACAAGTGAATCTCTCGAAGGTTTTGATAGCATGATGGTTACCAATCAGTTTGATTCGGAGAGATTGGTCATTCTTAATCTATTGGATCAAGGGGTGTTGAGGCTTTGTGAAGCATTGCCTCAGAGGACATCTGGCTGACACATTGTGTTGATGTCTGAAGTTGGAAAGGTGGTGTTATTGAGCTTTGTTTTGGATACACACCTAGATTTTTGGTTTAATCGTTAGCAAGTAAGCCCGAGAGTACCTAAAGGTGCTGAAAGCTTGAGTCCATCTTAGTCCCACCTGGATAGATTGCCCTGGTCAGGAATCTAGTCCATGACATTACGGTGCCTAAAGTTCTTTACGGTTCATATAGTTTGGAATCTTCCATTGTATATGTACATTATGAATACCCCCTAGTTAAGAGGGAGTGTTGGAAAATGTAACTATGTTTTGTCTTCAATAATGTACTTGAGTCATTATGTATTGTACTTGTCAAAAGAATAAAATAATTTTTTACTATTATTATTGTGACTTATTAGAGCATGGGTTTCATGCTTGGGTCACTATGTTTTAGGTTAAAGTCCCCATTGAGGACTTCTAGGATTTATTTTGAGTCTATAGAATTATTGTACATTTAAAGAGACCCTTCTTGGGATTTTGAATCATGTAAAAATGTTAAGTATTGAGTCAAATATGAATTATGTAACTTCCACACCATGTCGGCCTAAGGGAATATCAAGTCGGATTAAGCACCCTATTCAACCCCATAAGAAGCCTATAAAAGAAAGGACATCGAATTCATTCGTAGCATCACTCTCACATCAAGTTCGAATTCTCTTATAGCTGCGAAGAAGTGCGAAAATCTCTTGTTGCTGGGCAGAAGTGTGAATTTCTCTTGTAGCTGAGAAAGCTTGTTGTCGGGAAGCCAAAGTGAGTGCGAGTTTGGGGAAGTTTAAGGAGACAAGGAAAATCGAAATTTTGGTCTCTCTTTCTCTCTATTTCGTGCCCTGGATTGGGAGATCGAAGTCTTCCAAGTTTCACTGTTGCGGAAAGCTGCCAATTGCCACAAGTTGTTGCATAGTTGAAGTTGCTGGGAAGAGGTTGAAATTCTGGAGGTTGACATGGTGTGGAGGGAAGGTCTGGTCTTGGTCTAAGTTGAAGAGTATCAAAGAATACTATTGAAAGGAAGAATTATCTTGACTGGGTTTTCCCCTCGAGGGGGGTTTTGCCTTGGCATGTGCCTACATCTAGTGTCTATTGTTTTATGTGTTCCTACTTTTGGTAATTGCTTGATGAACTAAAGAAAGAAGATATAAAGAATAGTAATAATAAAAAACATCACAAGTAATTATCAAGAAGAAGAAAATCTTTACTGCCTTTCTAATTTTCCAACACCTATAGGTCCTATGAACCTCCTTCATCATATAGGAACCCATGATTGTCCCAACCCCTAGTGGGCGATGAACCACACAACCTTAAGAGGGGGAATTCACTGCTACATCTTATACGTCATGCTCTAACCCCTTGAGCACCAAGCAGTTAATCAAAGAAAATCATAAAAAGACAAAAGGCAATAAAAAAGGGTGGAAAATCAAGGCAGGGGGCACCTCATGTACCACAATTGCTCCCTCCTACACATTATAAACCCAAGTGTGGGCTTCCCTCTTATTAGCTACCCTTGTACCCTAGCATGTGATCCAGGGGTACCCCTTCTCATTCCCTACTTCATTCACTTATCTATCACATACCACCGCCTTTTAAAGGATGTACCTTGACTATATTATCCCCTTTAGAAGTAGAAACCACCTAATAAGATTATTGGATAACCCCATTTGGAGTTTAGGAGACATTGGCACATCCCAAATCCCATTATGGAAGGGCAGGCCATTATGAAGTCCCCACCTGTGGTCCATGATTAGGTAAGCTCATTTACTCAATTTCTCTAATGACTTGTTGTACTAGAAGGCTAGGGGACACATTAGATCTTATGCAGGATTGCAGATGGTTTCCATCTTGGGTTTGGTCTCCCTATACGGGGTCCTAATCCTCTAGAGGGCTACATTAGCACATGTAAGGTGAGCGTTGAGAGCCATGGGCCTCCACAATAGCAGATTGCACTCCATGGATCCCCATAGCCATTCAGAGATTGCTCGTGGTTCACTTATTGGACGAGGAAGATGCACCTGATCCATCATGCCCAACTGGCCTCAAATCTACACTGTACACTTGACAGATGATCCAAGACTTGCACAATGATGTGGCGTCACCTACACCATAATCCTAGCCCTTGCAAGCAACCTATAGGCATCTTCAATTTGTTTGGAGACCCATGAGGACACTTGTGTGTCCCCCACATGTCGTTTGGAGCACCACAGGTTATTACAAGGGGCCAACCCCTTGTCCACTGCTTTTGAGGGTCCTATTCTTCATTGTGGCACCCATGGACCTCATTAGGCCTCTTAGAGGGCCCTACGATATGCATAGATTATTATTTGACCTCTTGAGACGCTTACTTTTTCAATTATGAGCTAGTTTGGTGGGCTTGTCACCAAAAGTTGAATTATTAGAACATTATTTTATTTTTTACGCTTATGTAGGCCAAGGAGGCTGATGTAAACTCCTAAGTTGTGTATAAGTACAAGTGAGAGGAGCTCATTTGCTATCATCACTTTGGTTTGGACCTCTCTTTATTCTTTAGTAGATTTCACACTTTTTCTGGAGGATGAATTGGAGTTTTTATGGATGAATTTTGATGTGTGGATATTGGTCTATCTTCTCTTGAAGATTCTCTCTTGTCAATTGTGAATGGTTGGACATATTCTGTTACATGTAAGTACATGCTTTTAATGTTATTCTTGTTTTACTTTGTCATATGCATTGGACTAGGATTTTCGTTGTTCTATGGCTAATTGCTGCATGCATTTACTGCTTAAAATTGTAGAATTTTGTGTCTATTATAGCATCTCTCAATGTATGGGCCATGTAATATGAACAAAATCTACTAGGGGTAATTCTATCAAAGAATTTTACCCTGATAAGCTATTTCCTTTGTGCATTGAAGCATAAAAGCTACATGGTTGCTTCTTCTTGACCTAGAAGGCTAGCAAAGTGATCTTGAGGCCTCCTTGACTCAGAACCAAGAAATCCTACTCATATTCACCATAAACTCCATTCTCCCAAAGATCAAGGCACTGATCTACCAAGGGTGGTCACTAAAAATCATATTCTTTCACCTCCTTCTAGGTCTAGCCAAGTTGGGTACCTAGGGCATCAATTTCTCGACAAGCTATCCATCCAAAAAGTTTGATCTCCTAGGGTCTCCTGCGTTGGCCTTTCCTCAATCTCTCCGCCAATTTTGAAGCCATTCCGACGGTGGAGTCGAGAGAAAATCCAAGCCCTAGCTCTGGTATCAAACCTTGCCCTGCCATCCCCAAGGCTAGTACCTCATAGGGTCAAAACAACACCTTCAAGTGAAAATCCTTTCTTTGACCCTTTCCCACCTTGTCTAGGGTAAGAATATCAGTGATTGCTACATTCTTTCCTCATACCCTAGACTTGGTCCACTTGGCCCCATGTGGTCCCGCTCCTTTGCAAGACCATTCTTCAAGAACAATGCAGGATACCAATTCTAACAAGGATTTTAGGGATTGAGGAACTCCTTCACAAGTCTTATTCCATAAATTCAAATCCTCTCTCCCTTTCCCTAAAACACATAGTACCTTGAGTAGAAAGTAAGCAAGCTCCATCCTTCAAACTCTTCTAGGCAAGGGTTTATTTGGGTCACTCATGTTGAAATTTGGTACCAAAGGACAGGTGGTTCCCTAAGGCTTTGATCTTTGGCCTAGGGAAAAGTGTCCAAAAGAATTTAATTTTTCTCCTAAAGTGACTTTATAATTTTTATAAAGTTAAAATCTAATTTAAAAGTGACTTTAAGTGAAAAAGTTACTAAAGTCTAATTTTAAAGTGACTTTAATAAAGTTAATGTAAAATTAGAAAGGAAAAGTGACTTTGGAAATAAATGACTAAGTGGGTCTTTATTAAAGTGGGGTGAGTTAAAAAATAAAAAGTGAGATTTAAATGAGCACTTAATCTCAGCCTTAGATCTCAATCTATTTCAGCGATTGGATTTAGAGGTTACCCAAAAGTCACTTAGGATTAGATTAAAGGAGGCAAGAGTTCATTCATTCTTTCATGAGCAAATTGAGAGAAGGAGAGCAAGAGAGCAAGGGAGATTTCTGGACAAGGAGGAGAAGGAGACAACAGCTTGGCACACATTCCAAGGCAACAGTTGAGCAGATTTGTACCGCTCATTCAGCACACAGTGAAAGGCTGATTTTGGCACGATTTCCTAGAAATCCGTACAGTTGGTTTGAACAAAAATCGAGGTGGTTTGCACAGAAATCGAGGAGCAGTTTGCTATTTTTTTCTGCACGCAAATCGAGGTCCATACAGCGCATTTATTGCAGTCCGTACAGCGCATTTAATGCAGGTTGTACAGCAGCGTTTAAGGCTGAAAGTGGGCACGAAAATCGAGGAGGCCGTACAGCATTTATTGCTGTCCTGTTTGCTGTAATTTCCAGTTTGCTGTGAGGCACGGGAAAAGAGATAAGTTGTAAATTTGCTTGCTGATTTTTTGTTGAATATTTCTCACTGTAAAAAAGGCATTTTGAGAAATAAAGAAGAGTTCTCGAACTGGTTTTCCCCAAGAGTTGTAGGGGGTTTTTCCAGGGTCACATTGACCAAAAATCACTGTGTTCAAATGTGTTAAATCACTGTTTGTACCTGCTGATTTTTTATTTCTGCATTTTCCAGCATTCTGTAAAATTTCCAGAAATTTGTGTTTTCAGCAAAAATTTATTTTTGCAGTTGCTGAATGTATGGATATGGGAAAGGGCATTTAACTATATGGGAGAAATAAGGTGAAACTAAAAACCGGGGTGGGAAATGAGAAATTTTATTTGGGATAGCGAAGAGGAAAATTACAGTCTGCTGATTTTTCACTCAAAAAATTCCAGCAAGCTGATTTTTCAAAAACAGCAGTTTTATCTTTACTACAGCAGTGCTATTTTTCAGTTTTAGGACAATAGGATGTCATTGGGATTGAAGGTGGAGGATAGGCTGGATGGACATACAAATTACAGCGTTTGGAAGGAGAGAATGCAGAGTATCTTTGAGGAGGCAGAAGTCTAGGATATCATAGTGCATACCACACAAAACCCTGTTGTTGTGCCTACTAATGCTACTCAGTTGGTTGAGTATAATAAAAATAACAACAAGGGTAAGAGGCTGATTCTAGACGGAGTCAAAGACCATTGCATTCCTCATGTGAGAGGAAAGAGCAATGCCCATGAGATGTGGACAGCATTGTCCAATCTCTACCAGAGTACCAACGAGAACCGGAAAATGGTCCTGAAGGAGAAGTTGAAGAACATTAAGATGGGTAATGATAGTGCAGCTGGATATCTCACAAAGATTACTAATGTGAGAGTTGAGTTGGCAGCAATTGGAGAGGCCATTCCACCCACTGAGTTGGTGCGGATTGCAGTGAATGGCCTCCCCCGTTCATGGATGAACTTTGCTGATGGGGTTTGTGCACGTGAGACCCTTCCCACATGGGAGAGGTTTTGGGATGATTGCATTCAGATAGAGATCAGGAAAGGTCAGCTTGTGGCAGCCAAGCCAGTTGAGCAGGATGAGGATGTAGCACTGTTGGCAGGAGGCAAGAAAGGCAAAGGGAAGAAGCAGGCTTCCACAAGCAATGGTGGGGGCAAAGGCAAGGGTAAACAGGGTAACGCACAGAAGGACTATTTCAAGGTGAAGTGTTGAATTGTCAAAAGATGGGAGACTATGTAGTTGTGTGTCTGGAGAATAATAAGAAGAAGGGGAAGAACCAGAGTGTGGCAGCTTCAGCAGAGGTTGAGGACTTTGCAGTTCGTTTTGACCGGGAGTTTGGGTTCACTGTGTGTGAGTTCTCTAGTGCGGGATCACCTGCCACACAGGTTCAGAGGGAGCATGCTTGTCCCTCGATTAGCGGAGCATCTTCAAGTATCTGGTATGTGGACAATGGGGCTTCACGTCACATGATAGGAGCTCGTGAGTACTTCTCTGAGATTTCAGAGAGTGGCACTGATATAGAGGTAGTACTTGGTGATGATAGAGTTATTAGAGTAGTCGGGGTGGGGACATTGACATTTCAGAGGGAGTCCAAACCTCCCTTGAAGGTGTCAAATGTTCTTTATGTGCCAGGGATGAGGAAGAACCTCATATCTGTCTCAGCTTTGGAGGACAGAGGATATGAGGTACTGTTCAGGGGAGAACAAGTGTTTATGTATCCCAGGGGCGCTCCAACTGATTCAGCTAGAGTGGTAGGTGTACGCCATGCAAAGGTGTATAAGTTTGCATTCCAGCCCCTTTTGGCATTGAGTAGTAGTACCGACAGCAGAGCTAGCAGTTCTGAGCAGTGTGAGATTTGGCACCGCAGGATGGGACATATGTATCATGGAGCCTTGAGGACCTTGCGGGAGATCACTACAGGTATGCCAGATTTCAGTACTGATCACCTTGATACTTGTAGAGGATGTGCTATGGGCAAGTTTGCCAAATCCCCTTTTCCCAGCAGTGATAGCAGAGCGACTGGGATACTTGATTTGATTCATTCTGATGTGAGCGATCGAATGTCTCATGTTTCCTTGAGTGGATATGAGTACTATGTTTTATTCATTGATGATCACTCCAGGAGGACCTGGATTTA
>APFE030000493.1:239003-259903 GCA_000404065.3 Pinus taeda
AAGTATATTGTGGACATCCTTAGCAGATTCCACATGGAGGATTGTAGACCCATGTCGACACCGATGATTACAAACTGGAAGAAGCTTCATGCTTCGGATTCCGAGTTGGTGGATCCCACATTGTACAGGCAGCTGATTGGTTCCTTGATGTATTTGGTCAACAGTAGACTAGATATTTGCTTTGCAGTCAACACGATGAGTCAGTTTATCTGTGAGCCTAGGAAGGTTCACTGGGTGGCTGCAAAACACATTTTGCGGTACTTGCAGGGGACAGTGGATTATGGTCTGGACTACAGGCAGGGGGATGGAGTGAGGTTTGCAGGTTATACTGATTCTGATTGCGCAGGTTGTGCTTCTGATAGGAAAAGCACTTAAGTGTGTTGTTTTGGGTTGGGTTCAGCAGTAGTGTCATGGTTCAGCCGGAAGCAGCAGTCAGTAGCACTGAGTTCAGCAGAAGCAGAGTATATGGCAGCCAGTCTAGCTAGTTGTGAGGCCATCTGGCTTCGCAAAATGTTGTTTGGCTTATTTGGTCAGCCGTTGAGACCTTCAGTGATTTACTGTGATAATCAGAGTTGCATTAAACTCACGGAGAATCCAGTATTTCATGACAGGTCAAAGCATATCGGGATCAGATATCATTTCATCAGAGACTAGTTCAGAAGGGAGCTGTGAAGCTTGAGTATATTTCCACTGATGAGCAGGTAGCAGACATTCTTACCAAAGCCTTACCACGAGGAAAGCATGTTTACTTCAGAGACAAGATGGGTGTGGCAAGGAACACCTTCCTCAGTAAGAGGGAGTGTTGAAATTTGGTACTGCAAGGAACACCTTCCTCAGTAAGAGGGAGTGTTGAAATTTGGTACTGGAGGACAGTTGGTTCCCTAAGGCTTTGATCTTTGGCCTAGGGAAAAGTGTCCAAAAGAATTTAATTTTTCTCCTAAAGTGACTTTATAATTTTTATAAAGTCAAATCTAATTTAAAAGTGACTTTAAGATTCTTGTTTCCACATATTATTTAAAGCTATGAAGGCTGCAGTTGTATTTACTTCAATATTTACAGTATAACTTGCATGGATTAACAAGTAGGAGAAATAATACCAGTTTGTTGCAGTAGTGATTCGGGGATCTCTGAATTTTCACATGGTATCAGAGCGCAGGTGAAGCAAGAGGGCAGACCAGAAGAGCCCAGTGTTGAAGAGAAGGAGGGAGATCGAAGTGTTGTGTAGGCAGCAGATCGAATCCCCCAAGGGATTGCGCAGTCCAAGCCAGGAGGGAAAGATTCTCAAGGAAAATCTCTCTCTGAGTGAGTTGACAAAGAGGTAAGATTTCCAGATCAAGATTTGTTAGCGGCAGAGGGAATAGCGTGGCAGCAGATTCAGTGCAGAGCAGTTTTCTAGTGAGATGTAGTTTTTTGCAGCAATTGTTGGGGCAAAAAAGAATCAGAAGAAGGAAGGAGACACTGTTTAAGGGAACTTCTTCCTCAGATAATTCCTATCCAAGGAATTCGATTCCTCATTTGTTGAGCAGTAGTAGAGAGGAGAAGATCTACTAACTCCAGCAAGGAGTGTGTAGGCCAGCCCAGCAGCAGCGCAAAGGAGAGAGGAGGCAATTCGACATTTTGTTGGCGAAGATGGCAGCTAACGGGATGAGAGATCAAGATCGATTGGATGGAGCATCCAACTATGTGATCTGGAAGGCTAGGATCTCCTGCGTTCTGGATGAGCATAATCTCAAAGCCTGTGTCATTAGTGTGGTAGCTGAACCTACAGATGCATATCCACTCAAGAAGTACAAGGCTGAAATGTCGAAGGCCAAGCGGTTGATCCTCAATGGAGTGAGGGATCATTTTGTATGTCAAATTGTTGGCAAAGGGACTGCCAAGGAGATGCGGGATGCCTTGGCTACGTTGTATCAGGGATCTTTTGAGCAACGGAAGATGTACATGGAGAAAAAAATGAGATCCACAAGGATGCAAAAGGAAGAACGCATTGATTTGTTCCTATCGAAGTTTCAGTAGGCCCGAGACTCGTTAGCAGTTGTAGGATCAATGCCTCAGACCACCAAGATGGTGAGGTTGGCCCTGAATTCGGTCTCAGAAGAATGGCAAGTGTTTATCCAAATTATCCTGGGCAAAGAGAGATTGTTGGATTGGGAAGGGATGTGGGCCACTCTTTAGCAAGAAGAGATGAGGCGAGACTTAGTCAAGTGCAAACTTGATGGCAACAGCAGCAGCGGGACAAAGCCCAAGGAGGAGGAGGAGAATGCAGCCCTTGCATCAAAGGGGCAGCAGGAGCAGCGGAGACGGAAGAAGGACGTTTCAAAGATCAAATGTTTTCGGTGTGGTGAATTTGGTCACTACGCTACATAGTGTCCTCTCAAGAAAAAGGACAAGGACGAGAAACATGATCCGCACGCTGCAACCGCAAAGATTGAGGAGTTTGCCATGATTACCTAGATTCCTCCAGGGGAGAGGTGGGGTGATCTAGTACTATAGTTTGAAAGAACTGCAGATGGGCAGGATCCTTGAGGAGTCCACCTCTTAGATCAATACCTTGCTACGAGAGCCCATATCAAAAGTAGCAAGATGGACCAGTGTCAGTTGGTGCAGAGGAGTGCCGGAGTGATAGTTGCAGTGGCTAGGAGCACCAGAGACTGAGCAGCGCAGAGCAGAGTTGGAACCAGTGCAGTTGGCATAGTGCAGAGTCAACGGCAACGCAGAGGCTTCAAAGGGTCAGCACAGAGACTAGCAGTAGTCAAAACTCCAGCAACAGATGCATCATGCTAAACACCTATTTAGTATTTTGGATGTTTTTCCGTTGCAACAACAACAGTTGGAGAAGGTTGCAGTACAAATGCAATTGGCAACAGTATGAAGAGTTGGAAGCAGTATGTAGATTCAGCAGCAGTACAGATGCAGCATTTGCGCAGTAGTTGGTGGGCAGTGATGTCAGACATCAGCAGCACAGAGGATGATGTTACAGAATCAGGGTGATGCTTCAGCAGGTTGCATTACTAGAGCACATTCCTTGCTAAGAGGGAGTGTTGATTTCTAGTAGCATTAGATGTGCTTAAAGCCTCAAAATTTGCAAGGAGGCTAGGACACATGTATTCCAGAATACCCAGAAATCGTTTTGGGAAATTCCACCCAGAGACAATGTTATTAAAATAATTAATTATTTTTAATGGATGCCTAAGTCTAAACTTAGGAAATTAAAATAATTAAAGGATATTAATTAAACTGGGGATGAAACATCTAGAAGAAGACGAGGATCAAGTCAAAATGATCTGAAACAATGATTAGAATCTAATCTGGGTCGTTGATTTATCAATAAGAGGATTATAAGAAGAGGCTTGATGGGCATTTGGAAAATACATCGAGTGGGAGATCAAGAGATCGATTTTTGAAGAGAGCAGTGCAGCAATTGCCGGAAAAGTGATTGAGGTGATTTCTTACAGTGAGGGGTAGGGATAGTTTCTGAAGGAAGATTTCCTGATCTGGGGATACACTGCAGAGGAGGCAGAGAGAGATCCAGATGAGGTAGTGTAGGGCCATGCTGAGGCAGCGCAGAGGCTAAGAGGAGATCATAAATTTTTTGGAGAATCGAGTTCCAGAGCCAGAAGCTGGGGTGTGAGACCGGAAGGGCAGAAAGTCGAAGTTCCAAAGGCAAATCGATCAACATGAAGGAGTGACGCAGTTCCCAAAAGCTGTGACGTAGAGCAGCACAGTGATTGCGTAGAAACTATGCAGAGGCAGCTAGGGGCTAGCCATTTAGTCGTTGGATCAGTATTGGATCGCCAGTGATAATGTTAGGTATATCTCACTCATCTCTTTGTCAGTCAAATTCTTTGTATTGGATAGCCAGTAAGGCATCCAAAGATTGTATTCAAAAACTACTCCATAATAATACAAACCCTCCACTGCTGCACCGGTTTTCTCACATTGGGTTTTTCCGAGGATATCTCACTCATCTCTTTGTCAGTCAGATTCTTTGTATTGGATAGCCAGTAAGGCATCCAAAGATTGTATTCAGAAACTACTCCATAATAATACAAACCCTCCACTGCTGCACTGGTTTTCTCACATTGGGTTTTTCCAAGGACATTGGTCCAAAAACAACGGTGTCACTTGTGTGTGTTATTTCTTTCTTGCTCAGGTTCTTGTTTCAGCATATTATTTAAAGTTGTGAAGGCCACAGTTGTATTTACATCGATATTTACAGTAGAACACAGTAAATAACTTGCATGGATTAGCAAGTAGGAGAAGTAATATCAGTTTGTTGCAATAGTGAATTGGGGATTTCCGAATTTTCACAAACTCCCTCTACCTGTGAGAACCCTCGTGCCGTAAACCGAGCTTTGAACTTCTCCACACTGCCATCTGTAGCATGTTTGATCCTGTAGAGCCACTTGGAAGTCACAATTGACTTCCCATCAAGATGTGGCACTACTTCCCAGACATTATTCTTCATGATAGAGACATACTCCTCTACCATGGCATCCCTCCAGATCTGTTGTCTAGTGGCCTCCTCAAAACTAGCTAGCTTTGTCTCCACAACATCTACCACAAAGCCACCCAACCTCTTTAGTGGTCTGCTCTCCCTCAGTGACCACTTGTGTCTCCGCACTGCCTCTTGAGCCTCCTTTAGGGTCTCCCGAAGCCATCTTGGCTTCCTCTTCACTGCAGTAGTCTCCTGTAGAGGTATGGGAAACTCCTCAACTGGCGCCTCTTCTCCAGGCAAGGAAGGCTTTGAAATAACCAAAGGAGATCCTAAACTCTAAGATATTGTGTGTGATGAACCTACACCAGGCGATCCTGTACCAGGCGAAACTGTGCCCTGTGAACCTATCACCCCTGAAGAAGGTGAAACTGTGCCCTGTGAACCTATCACCCCTGAAGAAGGTGAAACTGTGCCCTGTGAACCTGTCACCACCTGATGCACCTGAAACCTATGGTGTGGCCCCCTGCTGAGGAGCCTGTTGCTCTACCTGATCCAACTCTTGAGACCTCCTCAAAGCCCTCTGCTCCTCAAATGTCACATCCCTCCTCAAGACTATCTTCCTCTCAGGAAGATATATATGGCAGGCTTTGTTGGTCTCACTGTAAACCATTAGGATACCCCTCTTTGCAGTGGGTTCCAACTTCGTCCTCTTCTCCTCAGGAACGTGTGAATATGTAAGGCACCCAAATATCTCGATGTGCCCAACTTTTGGCTTCTTGCCAATATACACCTCCTCAAGAGTCTTGCTCCCCAAGACTGCGTGGGCTCTTGTTCTTCAAATTAACAGTAGTGCTACACGCCTCGGCCCACACGAAGAAAGGTAAACTCTGATCATGCAACATAGCTCTAGCTACACCCACAATGGTCTTGTTCTTCCTCTCTGCCACCCTATTCTGTTGAGGGTTGTAAGGCACAATGAGCTTCCTCTTGATGCCAACACTCCCACAAAAATCCCTCATCTCCGCAGAAGTGTAGTCACGCCCATTGTCTGATCTCAACACTCTGATCTACCTCCCTATTTGGTTCTCCACAAGAGCCCTAAACTCTTGGAAATGTCGTCAAACCTCATCCTTGGTGTTCAGGAAGTAAATCCAAGTCCTCCTGGAGTGGTCATCAATCAATGTCACATAGTACTCATATCCACTCAATGAAACATGGGACATAGGACCACATGTCAGAATGAATCAAATCAAGGATACCTGCAGCTCTGTTGTCACTACTCTGGAAAGGTGTCTTGGTGTACTTTCCCAAAGCACACCCCCTGCACACATCATGATGCTCTGTGCTAAAGTCGGGCAATCCTGTAACCATCTCCCTCAACATCCTGAAAGCTCCATGGTGCAAGTGGGCCATCCTCTTGTGCCACAACTCACATAGCTCACTGCTACTGGTCTACGCTACCATAGCTCTAAGAGGCTGAAATAAAAATTTGTATAGTCTCCCACCACGAGCTCTAATCACACGAGCAGACTCGATACTGGATCCCCTAGGATATATCAACACTTTTCCCTTTCAAAACAGTACTTCATACCCCCTGTCCTCCAAGCTAGAGACTGATACCAAACTCTTCTTCAACTCTGGAACATAAAGAACATCTATCACCTTCAAAGGAGGTGATGACTCCCTCTTAATGAAATTGTCACCAAGCACAATCAGCAAGTCAATGTCGTCCTCCAAAAGGCTCGTGAAGTGCTCTCTAACTTTGATCATATGGCAGGATGCTCCACTGTCTATGAACCAAGCACAGGAATATGTGACATGAGTGGCTAAACTCACCACCAAAGCACACTCTAAATCAAACACAGCCGCCAAATCATCCACATTTGTTGAAGCTGCAACTCCTTGTTTCTCCTTACCCTTCTTGTTGGGACAATGAACACCATTGTGACCCATCTTTCCACAAGGAAAGCATTTCACTTTTCTCATGTCCTTCTCCTCAACCTTTTGCTTCCCCTTCTCCTGCTTTGCTCCACTAGAAGACCCCTTCTTGATCTTCTTTCCCTTCTTGCCCTTTGTCGCAAGAGCAACATTCTCCTCTTCACCTCCCCCGCCACTCTTGCTGCCACCCTTCACACTCCTCCTGATCTCCTCCTGGATGAAATCGCCCCACATCCTCCTCCAACCAGGACAGTGCTCTCTGGCCACCAAGTCGAGGACAAATCCATCCCACTTCTCGGTGAACCCATTTAAGGAAATCCTAACCAACTCCTCCTCTGGAACAGCCTCTCCAACAGTGGATAACTCTTCCTTCACCTGTGAGACTCTGGTGAGGAAAGAAGTGACACTTTCAGTCTTGGTCATCTTGGTGTTGCGTAATTTGTCTCAACACCATCTTCCTATTCTCATTAGAACTCTGGTGCAAAGCGACCAAGGACTCCCACATCTGATATGCACCTGAAACATGAGGGAATAAATGGTCCTTGATGGCATCTAGAAGGATCCTCTATGCCTTCACATTTTTTTTGTTGAACTCCACCAACTGAGCTGGATCAATGGGTTCTTGCACAACTGCTTCAACAACATCCCCCACTTCCACCTCCTCTAGTAAAAGCATAATCCTCTCCTTCCATGGGCTAAAGTTTTCAGTCCCCATCAATCTGTCTTCTACTCTCAACCCCGTAGCCATGACCCCACAACCAACAAAATGAAGAAAATCTAAAAGCTAGAACCTTCCTCCCTTTGAACTGTTGAAGTCTTCGGGTTTCTAGCAAAATTTCAAAGGTATGGTTCACTATTCGAAGATTTTAGATGCTTGCTGCCCTCTTTATCAGCGAACTGAAATTGAATATTTAAGCCTCAACTTGGCTCAACTCAGCTCCAATACCATGTAGAAAAATTATGATCTGCGCCCTTAACCCAATTTACAAGTTTGCATGTGTTTGTTTAGGCCCAACCCACATGTTTTGTCATGCTGATATACATTTCAGTATGTATTTATTGTAAACATTCAAAGAGTACTTCTATTATTTTTCACTTTCCTATCAACTGAAAATTAACATATAATTTTAGCAAGCACTCACACAAGTGAGACACTTATTTTTGGTCAAGTTGACCCCGGAAAAACCCCACAGCCTCTTGCGGAAAACCGGTCTTCAAAGGAGGATTTTATTGCTTGAGAAATTTAGTCTAAGTAAATAAAATAAAAACAGTACTTATCTCCTTTTCAGTTGAAGCATTAAATGCAAATTCTAGAAATTTGTGCCCACTATAGTTTTCAGATTTCACAAATTCTCGTGCCCATATTTTCAACATTTTCTTATAGCCCAGCTCCTCGAAAAATGTGCCTAGAATTCTGCCTCAAAATCTGTGTTGAAGTTGCCTCAATTTTTAAGCTAAAGGTGTTTGTTGTGCCTTGAAAATTGTACCAAACAGTCCTTGAACAGTGCCTCAAATTTTGTGTTGCCTCTAACAGCTACCTTGAAATTCGTGCCTCAAATTTTGAGCCTGACAATTGTTGTAATCTCCTCGAATTTTATGCCCATAAACCCTTGAAATTTGTGTTGTTGTCTCCTCGAAAATTGTGTAGCTTGCTCTTCAAAATTTGTGCCTCTGCCTCGAATTTCGTGCCTACTATAGTTTCCTTCCTCGATTTTCATGCTAGTGTGGCTGCCTCCTTCTCCTTGGAATTCCAGCCCTCCTCTAGCTGCAAATTCTCTCCTCCTTCATGAAGTTTTCCTCTCCTCTCTTTCCCTCATCTCTTTCTCTCAAGTGTGAAGTGAAGAATGAGATCCCTTTTCCCTCTTTTGTCTCCTTGGAAAAGATTGAATCCCTAAACCTAGGATCCAATGGTTGAGATTTAAACTCCAAATCTCAAGATGTGTGGTTGGGATCAACTCTCTCAAATGACCCCCCTCACACATTGGCCTCATCACTTAAAAGTCTCCTAGTGCCTTTTTCAAGTTGTTTACATTTTTCTATTTTTCTCATAAAATGATTTTTCAACTCACTTTAATATTAGAAAAGTACACTAACTACTTTACACATAAAGTAACTTTATAAAGTTCAAGTGACTTTAATATTAGAAAAAGTACATGGTACAACACTTCTAAGTACCTTTTCTACCCATGACATTAATATAACTCATAAATGTCACCAAAACAAAAGTAATTAATGTGTTCACTAGGCTAAAAGGGATAAATGCCTAGTAACACCTCTCCTTGGTACTATTTCCAGCATCTAGAAGTAATATATCCAACATATATTATGTTTTGCTTTCAACTCCTTTTGAAGATAATAACTCTAATGAGTCTCCTTTTGATTTCTAATTGCAAGGTCTTCTATGAGACTCCTTTATGATAAGAGTGAATTTCTTCCTTTAGTAGATAGAAAACTCTTTTAAAGCTTTCTTCCATGCTGCTAATCAATTTAATGTCTTCAATGTATATTATTAAATTACATGCTCCTCTTTGTTATGTCTTTTAAAATTTTCATCAAAAATTAGTCTACTTCCAAAATGCTTTGTATTTGGTTTTATCGCTTGACTTATACTATGATGTATGAGATCAACTTATCTTTATAGAAATTGAAATGAATATCATGCTAGATAAATTTTTATAATGTTGCATACTGACCTTGACTTTGCTATTGTTCTGCTTCTATTGTCAGCTTTGTGAAAATTCCACAACAGGAATCCCTACTGTACCAACTGATGATATTACTCCCATTTGTTAAATTCCTTTAAACAAATTACTTGTTGTTTCCTACAGCGAATATCGTAATACATACACTGCATCCTTCACTTAATTAATTTATATGCGGAAACAAGAGGCTGAGCAAGAAACAAAATATAACACAATCGACATTGTTATTTTTGGACAAATGTCCCCGAAAAAACCCAATGCGGGAAAACCGGTGCAATAGCTCTGAGGGTTTTATATTATTAAGCAGTAGTTTTGAATACAACTCTAGATGCCCTCCCGGCAAACCAGTTATAGAGAAATACAACTGGCAGAGAAGAATTGTGAGATTACCTCACTCTACCCAGCAAATCCCTGCTGATCCGGCAGCTGAACTGACTGTCCCCGGCTACGACTATATTGCCCCTTCGCAGTGGGCCCGCGTGGAGCTCTATGAGGCTCTGTGTCAACTCTACGTTGGGTCTCCTTGCCTCCTGGAGCTTTGACATCAACCCTCCCAGCTGATCTGGCAACTCCCCGGCAAATTTTAGACTTCTGCTGGAAGACAGCTTTGCCTCTACACTGGCCCTTCTAGCTCTGCATCAAGCACTGCATGGGCCCTCCTGGCCTAGTGCCAGTCCTTCTTGGGTCTGTACTGCCTTCAATGGTGCTTCTCTGCCTCTCTGTTGAGTATTCGGGGTCCCAGAGAAGATATTCCAACCCAACTATCCCTGCCCCTCAACTACAAGAAATCTACTCTATCAGAATTTCCTCTTGAGAACTTTTCACTTCAGAAATTCAATCTTTTGATCTCTCGGTGTATTTTCCAAATGACTCTCAAACCCCTTCTTATATCTTTCTGTTGGACAACCAACAGCCTAGATAAACTCCTAATCAAAGGCTCAAATCATTTTGGCTTGATCTCCATCTTCTTTTAGAAGTTACACCCACAATTAGATTAATACCCATTAATATTTTAAATTTCCTAAGTTTAGACTTAGGGTCCCATTAAAAAATATTAATTAATTTAATAAAATCATTTATGGGTGGAATTTTCCAAAACGCTTTCTGGGTTCTTTGGAATACATGTGCCCAAGCCTCCCTGCAAAATTTGAGGCCTAGAGCACATTCGATGCTACCCCAAATCAACACTCCCTCTAAATGAGGAATGTGCTCTAATAATATACATTGTTGCATACTGCTCTGACTCTGAAGCATCGTCCTCCGGGTTGCTGATGTTTGACATGTTGTCCACCAACTACTGTGTTGGTGCTGCAACTGTACTGCTGCTGACACTGCCACTGTCAACACTGCATCCATACTACGACTCCCTCTCAAGTGTTGCATCTGTGTTGTTTCTAGCACTACCACTGCCAACTACCACTGCAGTGCAAACTGTTGCTTCTAGCAATGGAAAAAATCCAAAATTATTGAACTAATTGTGTTCAATATGATACCACATGAATGTTGGAGCCTGACTATTGGTAGTCTCTGCGTTGACCCTCTGAATCTACTGCGTTGCTGCTGACCTTTGCTCTATGCCATCTGCACTGCTGTCAACTCTACTCTGCGCTGCTCAAAATTTGGCGCTCCTAGCCACTGCAGTTATCTCCCCGACACTCCTCGACACCATCCAACACTAGTCCATCCTGCTACTGCAAAACTGGGCTCTCGTAGCAAGGTATTGATCCAAGAGGTGGACTCCTCAAGGATGTTGCCCATCTGTAGCTCTTTCAAACTATAGCTCCAAATCAACCCACCTCCCTCCTAGAGGTATCTCGACTGTCATGGCGAACTCCTCTTCGATCTTCGCAGGCGCAGCCTTCGAATCGTGTTTCTCACCCATGTCCTTCTTCTTGAGAGGACACTGAGTAGCGTAGTGACCCATCTCACCACACCTAAAACACTTGATCTTTGAGACATCCTTCTTAGGTCTTCGCTGCTCCTGTTGTCCCTTCGATGCAAGGGTTGCATTATCCTCATCCTCCTTGGGCTTCAACCCACTGCTACTGCTGCTTCCGTCAAGTTTGTGTTGATTTGGGGTAGCATCGGATGTGCTTTAGCCATGAAAATTGGTGGAAGGCTAAAGCACATGAGATCTCCAAGACCCATAAATGGTTTGGACAGATTGTACCCGGTTTGGGAGATATTAAAATAATTAATATTTTTAATGGAATTCCTAAGTCTAAACTTAGGAAAAATAAAATATTAATGGGTATTAATATAAAACTGGGTTAGAAGGTTCCAAAAGTCATGGATCAAGCCAAATCTAATCTTAGTTGTTGATTAGAGATTTAATCTCGGTCGTTGAAAGACCAATGAGAAAAGTATAAGAAGAGGCTTGAGGGTCAGTTGGAGAAAACACCAGAGTGATTAGTCATTCATTTTGTTAAAGCGGGGTTGCTAAGCAAAAGTGAATCAGTGATCAGCAGCGAGGGGCAGTGAGTATTGGACAAAGAGGCAGAGATAGTACTGAGAGACTAGCACAGAAGCAAGGAGAGCGAGAACAGCAGCTAGTTCAAGCCACGCAGAGCCCAGCAAAGACAGTGCAGAGACCAGAGGGACTGCGTCATCCACACAGAGGCTACTGGAGTGACGCAGAGAGTCCTAGAGGCCGCGCAGTGCCTCAAAGAGCTGACGCAGAGGGTCCTGGGGCCGACGCAAAGGCCAGAAGAGCCAGCGCTGAGCTTCAGTTGTGCCGGAGAGGGTTTCGTGGGACAAGTTTTATGAATACCGGTTTCCGAATATAGAGGTATTGCTATCGTGTATTTTTTCTCTGTTGGGTGAGTCGGTTAGGCACCCAGTTGTACTCAAGGAAACACTGCATAATAATAAACCCTCAGAATCGCTCCACGGGTTTTCTTGCATTGGGTTTTTCCGAGGACATTTGTCCAAAAATAACGTTGTCACTTGTGTGTTTGCTTTCTTTCAGCTGATGATCTGTAGATGTTGAGACTGTACTTGTGTTTATTTTCAGTATTTATATGGTTAAATAACTTGTTAATTAATTAAACAAGTAGGTGAAATAAACCAGGTAGTACAAGAAGAATTTCTAACTGGTTAGAATTAGAAATTCCAACAGTTTGACCTTGACTAAGTCTCTCCTCAGCTCCTTTTGTTTTAGAGCTGCCCACATCTCATCCCAATTTGGCAATCTTGCTCTGCCCAGGATACTCTAAACAAAGACTTCCCCCTCATCTGAGACAGAATTGAGGGCCATTCTAACCAACTCTTAATCCTAAGGTGTAGACCCAGTAGCAGACAACTCATCATGGGTTTCCTTCGGCTTCGTGAGGAATGGATCCACACGCTCTCCCTTTTGCATCTGAGCAAATCTCAGATTCTGCTCAAAGTACATCTTTCGCTGCTCGGAAGATCCCTGATATAACGTGGCCAAGCCATCCCACATCTCCTTAGCAGTCCCTCTGCTAGCAACGTGACACCATGTGATCCGTGACTCCATCTAGGATCATCCTCTTGGCCTTTGCCATCTCAGCTTTGTACTTTAGCGATCTGCATCCACAGGTTCGGCCACCACGCTGTCGACGTATGTCTTGAGGGCATGCTCATCTAGAAAGAATGCCATTCTTGCCTTCCAGATGACGTAGTTGGATGCTCTGTCCAACCTGTCCTGATCCCTTAAGCCACTAGTTGCCATTTCTGCCAAAAATAAAAAGTCGAATGACCTCCCCTCTCCTTTGTGTTGTTGTTGGGCTAGCCTATGCACTCCCTACTGGAGCTAGTAAAACTGCTGCCCCTTGCTGCTACCTAACTCTAGATAATTCGAATTCCTTGGCTAGGAATTCTCTAAGGAAGAAATTCCCTCAGTCGTGCTTCTCCTCTTCCTTCTAACGATTTTCTGCCCAGCAAACTGCCTATAGAAAAATCTACGTCCCACCAACTCTCCTCATGTTGAGGCTTCTACGCTACTCCCTCTGCCCCGACAAAAAATCGATCTGGAAGCCCTTTTCTCTGTCGACTCTCTTGGAGAGAGACTTTCTCGAAATTTCAGCCCTCCGGCTAAGAACTGCGCAAACCCTCTGGGGTTTTGAACTACTGCCTCCCGTAGCTTTTCGATTTCCCTTTTCTGCTCAACACTAGATCTACAAGCTCTGCTCTTCTTGCTTCACCTGCAACGTCGATACCATGTGAAACTTCCACAACAGGAATCCCCACTGCACCAACTGATGATATTACTCCTGTTTGTTAAATTCCTTTAAACAAATTACTTGTTGTGTCCTATGGAAAATATTGTAATACATACATTGCAGCCTTCACTTAATTAATTTATATGCGAAAACAAGAGACTAAACAAGAAAGAAAATATAACACAATCGACACCGTTACTTTTGGACAAATGTCCCTAGAAAAAACCCAATGCGAGAAAACCGCTACAGCAGCTCTGAGAGTTTTATATTATTAAGCAATAGTTCTAAATGCAACTCTGGATGCCCTCCTGGCAATCCAGTTATAGAGAAATACAACTGGCAGAGAAGAATTGTAAGATTACCTCACTCTATCAGGAAACCCCGGCTAATCCGGCAACTCAACTAACTATCCCCGACTACAATTGCATGCCCCTTCGCAGTGGGCCTGCGTGGAGCTCTCTGAGGCTCTACATCAGCTCTACGTTGGGTCCCCTTGCCTCCTGGAGCTCTGACGTCAACCCTCCTGACTAATCCGGCAACTCCCCGGCAAATTTCGAAGTTCTGAAATATAAAAATTAGAACTATTACTAATTTTGAAATTCAAATTACAAAATAAAATACTAATAGTCTAATACTAATACTATCTAACCATCATTGTGCATCACAAAAACAGATCTTGTTATCATTGCCCATTATCAAGAACTTAAGAAGTATTATTAATATGCTACAACACAATCTACTACTGCCTACATAATCATTCTATGATGTTGCAATGCATGATGAATCATTTCACAATTTAAGTAGTAGCTAAACTTTAAAGCCTTCGTCGTCTCAAAGTTTTGTATTCAATGTTCTCACCACCATGAATGTTCTTTGTGAACTCGCTGATGTGTTCTGTTCAACTTGTCGTCGTCTTGCGATAGGTTAAGTTTGCAATAGGTTTCATATGAGTGGTGCAATAGGTAGGTTTAGGTATGCGTAGTGTTTAGGTTTTTAAATTTCAAAATTGTTTTTTAAATTTTACCATTTAGACTTTATAACTTAGGTTCCATTTTTTTAATTTAATTTTTTTTAACGTTTAAGGAGCACGATATCAGGGGACGTCCTAAAGTCCCTGATTTATCAAGGGATGTTTGGGAAGTCCTCGTTTTTTCGAGGGATGGCTCGGGGACGGCCTAGAAGTCCCCAAGTCCCCGATGGAGTCCCCGGCCAATTGAGGACATTTTTTACGAGTTCCAAAGTACCCGAATTGTCGAGACAAAGGAAACGCCATGAATTTTGGTGGGGACGGGTCTTTGTGCAACATAGCTTCCTTCTCTCTCCTTTGACTTCGGTTATCTTATCTTCTTGTTTTGGCATCGAAATCGATGTGTGCATGATGATGAATGAATGATCTCCCAAGAGGTCAAGTTGACTTGTATATATAGTTGTCCAAGAGGGTCAAATAGGTACCACATAAGCCGACTTGTCCAAGGACAGTCAACTTGGTCTTTGTTTGACTCTATGACTCAAAATAAAAATTATTTTTCTTTTCTTGCAAAATGTCCAAATGGGACTTGACTCAAATACATTTCTTTTTGACACATAATAAATTTTTTTTTGACTCTTTTGACTTTATAAGCATGAAGAACATGCTTTGACTAAAAATAAAATGAATATAATAAATATATCATTGATAAAAATTACATTTTACTACATTATGAAGACCGACGCTAGTTACATTTTCAACAAAACTCGAGTAAACACTAGTTTACTACAACTTGTAAAAGCTAACAGTGATGCAAGGCTCTCATTTTGATGAATCTAATTATTGTAACAGAAAGATAGGGAATGTGATTGAGAGTTTAATGATGATATCTCATGGTAACTATGTTTATGATATAAGTGAGATAATTGATATATCTAATGAGGACAAAGTGTGAGTCTCAGGAGTAACTCCAAACTTGACCTATCTTGCATTAACGTGAATTGGTGTTTAATACAATGGAATCAACCTTCAGTTTCATCTTCCAAGTTTTGGGTGGCTCTTTCTATCCACCTATGACTCTTCACATTTCATTCATACAATTTATTTACAAACACAAAATCTTGAAGTATTATGTGTCTAACATTTTCCCCTTTAAGTTGAAGGGGTGTTTGTGAGACCAAGTATCATTTTGAACTTTTCAAAGTTTTCTCTTTCGGGCACTTTGGTGAAGATGTTTGCAATTTTCTCATTTGTGGAACAATGTCACAAATGAATAGCCTTGGCCTCTACATGATATTCAATCACATGATATATTTTGTTGATGTGCTTGGTTTGATCATGGAATCTAGGATTCTTGGCCAACTTGATTGCAAAAATATTGTCAACCAGAAAAGGAGTTGACTGCAATATTCAAGTTTTTTCCTTAGACACACAATTTCTTTTATTGCTTCTATAGTTTCCACATATTCTGCCTCTGTTGTGGAACTTCTAGAGCTGACTATTTGCATGACTTCGAAGAGAAACTATTGATCCAAGACTCGTGAGATAGCCTGAAGTTGAAACTCCATTTTCTTCATCCAAATCAAAGTCTGAATTAGAATATCCAATTAGACTGAATTATCCACCTCAGAATACTTAGCTCCAAAATATTAAGTTCCTTTTAAATAACTTAGAACCCTTTTTGCATAAGACCAATGTCCTTCACAAGGTTTTTGCATGAATCTGAAAAGGATGCCAACAACAAATGAGATATTTGGTCTAGTGGTGGTAAGGTAGATGAGACTTCCCACAAGTTGATTGTATCCTCAAACTCATTCCCTTCTTTTGATGTGAGCTTTAGTTCTATTCCATTGGAGTAGAGAGAGGGTTGCATTCAACCATGCAAAATTTGTTCAACAAGCTCCCCATGTACTTATTCTAGGAGACGAATATGTACTTTCCATTTTGAATCACTTCAACGCCCAAGTAGTAGTGAAGATGTCCCAAATCTGTCATTTCAAAGCCTTTCTTCAATTCTTTCTTTATCGACGCAATATAACCTTCATTGTTCCCTATTATCAACAAATCATCCACACATACTACAAGATATACAACAATTTTTCCAACTTTCTTGACAAACAAAGTTGCATCATCAAGGTTAAAGTGCTTGAAATTTAACTTCAAAATATGCCCAATTAATTTTTCATACTAAGCTCGCAATGCTTGTTTCAAACCATATAAGGATTGATGAGTTTGCATACTTTTTGTTCTTCTCCATCCATAACAAAACCTTCAGCCTAAGCCATGAAGACATTCTCTTTCAAGTCTTCGTTCAAGAAAGCAATAATCACATCCATTTGATGAACTTTCCATTCATTCTATGTTGCTAAGTAAAAGAGTGTGGATGGTGGGCCCATGTTGTTGGGGGGAAACTCTCCTCATAGTCAATGCCTTCTCTTTGTGCAAATCCTTTTGCCATGAGCCTTGTTTTGTGCTTGTCAAGTTAGCCATCTGATTTGTACTTGTTCTTATAGACCCACCTACATCCAATTAATTTGGTTACTAGGGTCCACCAACTTCCATGTACCAATCTTGATGAGAGCACCAAACTTCTACATTACTTCTTTCCACTCATCATGAGAAGTAGATCCTTCAAAGATAATTGGTTCAAATTCAGTAGATAAATTCAATTCAAAATCATATGAAACATCCATACCATCTACATCACCTAAATCAAAATTATCTACATCACCTCCATATTGTTTGGTGGAACCTCTAGTTCCTATCTTTCCGACCTCATCGGGATAAACACATTCAAGTATTTTGATGAGCCACTTTGGGATAAACACATTCAAGTATTTTGATGAGCCACTTTGGTGGGCCTTTCTAAGATGGTCTAGGTTGTTCCACTGATTGAGATGGTGCCATATTTCAATCAAGGTTCATCCTTTCAATCCTCTCAATCACATCTTCCAATGGACCTTCCTAATCTGGTGAAATGGTTGGAACTTCATGAGGGGAGACAATGCTTCCAAAACAGATTTTAAAAAATCATAATACAATAAAACTTCAATACGTCAAATACACACAGGGTATAAAAATTTCAGAATACCATTCATGGATTTCAAATTTGGAAATAAATCCAAAAAATACGGTTAAGTCATTAAGAGAGCCCCAATCCTTCTGTTTATAACTTAACATGTAAGAAATTCATGTTAGTATTTTTTTAAATTATTTTAGCATTTGAAATGGCACTGTTGATATGACCAATACATCAGCCATAACAGTCGAAGCTCTGGTTGAAATGGTCAATCAGCATTTCGAAAATATGAAAAACCACTGAATCATTTCAATTGTGTTTCAAAGGAGTTTCGTACAAGGAATCTTTTCATAACATGGAAATATGTTTTTGGTACCTTGACGTGGAGTTTCCGATAACACAGCATTCGACAAGTAAGCATTCCACTCTATTCCCATTCTTCACTATGCATGTCCATGTTACAAAAAAGAACCCATATGGTTCCAATCACTGTTAGGAGAAGGGACCATGGTTCTGAGATGAAGAACCATGGCTATATTGTCCATGAATATTGGAGCAACAACCCTGCAGTAGTGCCAAGAATTGCCATGATTGAACCAAAGGTTCACCTTATAGGTTCTCAAAGAACAATCATCAAGCCAAATTCTTCCTTGCGCACAATGAGGCAAAAATTTCTAATGGACTGTTTAGGAGAGAGGGGAAATTCCTTCCCTTGTGTTGTGTTTAACCAAAAGGAAGAAGATCCTGGTTGACTGGGGGATATGTGAGAGGCCTTGAGGAGAGTAGTGATGGTAAGTGTCTCATTCTGTCTGAGTTCTTGAACAATTTGGGTGGGGTTAAGAGAAATTAGAGCCCATAAGTATATTCTTCATTATGGTGATCGCATGAGAGAGTGTGGGGCAGAGTCCAGAGCTGATTCCCATAGTTGGTGAATCGCTCCTTTTCAACCTGTTTGGTGAACAAATTCATGAGAAAGATGAGTATTGTTCTCTATCTATGTACAGTTTATCGCTGAGTTTTTTACTCCTATCATTGGTTTCTTGAATTCTGTTGGTTATGGGCATTGTGTAAAAAGTCATGGTTTAAAATGATGAGGAATCTACGTATAATCATACTTGAAATTTTACTTGGATTCCTACTCATGATTTGGGCCACACAATGGTAATTGTGCACTTGTTTATTGCTTGAAAGTCTGTTATGTGGTTGTTGGAGACCAAGGTGCTCACAGCGGAGCAATATGACTTGTAGATGAAGAAGGAAACTTGTTTAGAGTGCCCCAATGGTCAATGCAGGTAGTCTAGGTAGCCACATTCACTAATTACTAGACAGTTGTTGGGATGAGACCCACATTTGGAGGGGGATCATCTTTGTCATGGGGAATGGGCCCCCAACCATCATTTACCAGCTCTAGATCTGGAAAAGTTAGCTCCCACCCAGTAAAATCTCTTATCTCTAATTAATAAAAATAATAGAAAAATACTCCCTCGACACTTCTGAGATAATGCTTAAGCATTATTCTCTACACTTGATATCCAACTTGCTCACATTTAATCCTATTTATCTTGCGCTAGTCATAAGCTGCAACTCCTGGTCATTCAAAACGACCTTGTACTTTTTGATCCTTAAAGTTTAATTAAACAGCATTTCATTCCTTCAACATAACAGAGCATTTCATGTTGAATATTAATGTACGCTAAAAAAAAGACTATGAAATTCCTAAACTTCGATGCTAGTCAAGGCTTTGGGGCACTGAATCAATCCTCAAAGTGCTTTGGATAAAACTTTGTGATCATTGTATGCTCTTACCCACACTCTTAGTACTGTGGTCCATGCCTCTGCCATATCAGCCCACAATGGATGGTTTGATCTATGATTCTATAGTGCTAATCCAGACTATCATACGGTCATCAGCAATGTTTCATGATGTGAATTCATAGTTCAACCTGTGCTCTCTTCACCTCATATTGCACTGTTTTTTTCTGAAAGTGCTTCCTTTAAATCTAAGAGAAGTATTACAACCATCCCAAAGGTCAACTCACCCAAAGAAGTTAGGCACCATAGGCAGCCCACTTTCTAAATGTGCTTCCTGTTACTGCCTAAATTTTATGTGTGTGATAAAACCAATCCACAATGCACAATCTGACAGGAACCTTTTAGGAAGGTCATTCACTGTCACCTCAACAACTTGTCCTCACACTTTAAGCCAGCTCCCCTCTAACTCATGGGGCACAAGGTGATGTCTATAGTAGCCATAGTAAAATGACTTTTTGGAGTTTTTTGAAAAAAGGAAAGGAAAAGGTGATGGAGGGATATGAAGATCAGTGCCAATATCCTTCTAGGACTAAGGAGTCAAGAGGACTCAAGTGGCAAGATGACATCAAGAAGAAAACCCTCTTTGGTCAGTTATCCAGTGCTTGTGGATCAGGGTAAACTACTAGAACCCAATAGCTAAATCAACCCCTCTACTAATCAAGGAAAATCATAAAATCATGGCCTCACTAGAAGGGATCCCTCCATGAGGAAAGCCTTCAACTACTAGATCGACCAGTGTTACTTGGGAGTGGGAGCGAAAGCGGGGAGCGGGAGTGAAAATGGAGTGGGAGCGACATTTTCAGAAGCTCCCGGTTTGGGAGCGAATCCCGGAGCGTTTTATATATATATATTATAATATATATAATTATATAAGAATATTAATTTTTTCTATTTTGATACATACATCAACAAAAACATATAGAATAATGAATTAGATATAAAAAACATAAAAAAATATAGATTGAACCATATAACAACAATCATCTAGAAGTTATAATCTTCATCAACCACGTCCACAAGCTAGTAACATAGTAACATACAACATATTGAGTCTCGTGATTTATCAATCTTAAAGTTTCAAGCTTTCAAAATTCAATATATAGCATTTATCATCATTGATCACCAAAGTTGTACTTGTAAGCTAAGTGTAACCATTACAACAAATAATATCTAACATGAAATGAAATGTTATAAAATGAAATGAAACAACTTTCAACTTTCATGAAGCATCATATTCATAATTCATTACTAATGAGTTATAATTGCCAACTTCAAACTTAAATTGTCATATATTGTTTAAAAAAATATCATAATATGAAAGAGTCAATAGTTATAAAAGCTACTAGAAACTAGAAAAGAGAAGTAAATCTATTATCTATTTCTTATGCTTGGGCCTCTTGCCACCACGAGAAATGTCTGATTTTTTAGTCTTGTTGGAAAATCAGGATCTTTGTCATTAATATCACCCTCTAAGCATTAATATCCAGAGGTATCTTTGTCATTACCTCTGTATCTGTAGAGGGATCTTTGTCATTAATATCACCCTCAAAGCATTAACATAAGATAGAAAAAGCATAGCATGTCAAGTCAAGATTTTGTTTGAGTGATGCATACATTTTTAGGAGGATCATGATAGAGGAGTTCGACAACCAGTCACTAACATCAAGGTACATAGAGGGATTGGTGCTCTTGATTAAATACGAGTTTCATACCCTAATACACGACAAAATTCAATGGAAACATTGCAATCCCCCAATCCTGAAATCCTGAAAAACTGATAAGTCTGCTGGATTTTGAATGAAATCTAAAATTCTACTTTCTCCATATGAAATCCAATGAG
>APFE030000493.1:262758-306112 GCA_000404065.3 Pinus taeda
AATGTCACTTTTACTTTAAGAATTTAACATTACCATGAAATTTGAATAGCATATCAATAGTAGAGGAGCATTTGAGTGTGTTAAATAGGGTTTGGGAGGGGGATATGGACCCCAAAATACAATTTGCAAATTCATATAACAGTTTGGACTCCAAACTAACCACCAAACAAATTTAAAATCCATTTAAAAGTTGTTAAATTGCTGAGTTAACATCCCGCTGGCCGTTTCTTGTGACTCGGCCGAGTCATAACAGAAACGGTCCGTTTCGGCCGAGTCATTGAATGACTCGGCTAAGTCATGGCTGACTCGGCCGTCCGAACCGATTCACCCACCGTTTCATTGTGGAGGCTAATGACCCGGATCAACCCGGCCGAGTCAATGTTGACTCGGCCGTTTTTTAAAACAGTGCTCAAAACAAGGTCCATGTCCATACCTTGGACCAAGGGATCTCCATAAAGTGCGTGGATGACATTTTAAGTTTTAAAGTGGGTCATAGAACCACCATCCAGCCAACTAATGTCAAATTATAATGAAACTGATCCTCATTTCCAGCTCATCATCCTTCAAGATACTTCATCCAATCTATGTTCACAACATACGGCACACCAACTCCAAGAGAGTGACATGTCAACCACCTCACCCTTCCAACTCGCCAAACAACCTCAACAGCTGCCACAAGTGCTGTAGGTGTAAATCGACCCTCAAATGATGTTCTAATCAGCACATAAAGTGACAAATAAGGATAGTGTTTCATGTCCTTCCATGAGGCATGCTAGGGAGAGGTCCAGGTGTCAATAAATAGCCTCAGAATTGCCTCGGGAGGTGTGATCAATACTCCAGAATACGTGAAATGCCTAAAATAATGCTAAAACATATAAGTATCCCAAAATCAGAATGCAACCAGATCATAAAGGAGAGCTATGCCATGCCCTAAACTACTCTATTCATCACAAGGTTTACTAGGAGTATCCTGAGAAGCATTAAAACCAACCCAAAGGCAATGCAACTGACCCAAAGAGATCGAGCCCCACAAGCGGCCCATTTCTTTTAGTTAAGCTGCTGCAGAAGGGATTACTATTCTGTAAAATTCACCCAGGACTTGCACCTGACCCCAAATTCGTTTTATCTGGGGAATTGAACGTTGGTGACCGATGTCATGATGCCACCAACTTCACCACTGAACCATGACCCCAATGTAACTGGCACCATCCATTTATTTTCTGGTATTGTTCAGTTTTCATTTAATTCGCTAGTGGTTTTAGCAGCCTATCAATTCAGTTACCACCCAAAGTAGCTGGATTAAACCTAACCATCAATCCAAACCCCACATATATAATAGGATATATATTTTTCTTGGTTGATATTATCCAACAAATTCTCCAGTTTTCCAAGAAAAGATAAAAGTGATAGAAAACATTAGAGAACCGAGAACCGACAGCATTGCATATTGATAATGGACTCCCATGGAAGGTATCTTAAAACTCTAAACGATACTTAGATGATAGATAATTCTCTGAAAATACATAAAGAGTGAGGAGAGTACCAAGACAGCCACAGGATTCGACTTTAACATTGGGAGGAGCAAGACCTGTAATGAAATTGAGAGTCTCCCTCGACCCACTTCTGGCGCAGGCTTTGTTTACACACACCCTTATCTCCCTGCAGGAAGAAGCTCTCTGATCTGCCTTCTTAACCTCTTCACTTGACGACGCCTTCACTATTCTCCATTTCCATTCTCTCCTCCGCCATGGATTATATTTTTGTGAAAGAACTGGTGTTCTACTTCTGTCATCAATTATGGTGTGTGGGAAGAATGGTTTGTTGCATCGGTAGAATTGAGTTGTTGCAGCCACGCTGCATCCCATGCCTCCACTTATCATTTCTCTCAATTAACACAACCTATCGTTAGTCTTTTTACATGAACGCATCCGCAAGCATTAGCCGATAGTTATCCAAATGAAGGAATTTAAGTGGGGTGACTAATCAAGTGGCATTTACAATTTTGATAATTGTTCCATAACGTTGAATCACATCAAATGCCATAAACATTAAAATGATCCCAGACAAGATCGACATCAACCCCTTCATGGTCAATAGGATCTTGCTTATTGACACTACCAAAGTATGAAATTCGTTTTTATCTCGATAACGAGATAAAATACAAACTCCTTCATAGTTAATAGGATCTTCTTCATTTGCAAGGTTTTCGACTTTGATGGTTTCATTCTCATGACATCACATTCGGTTTAAAAAGATAAGGCTAATGCTCAAGGAAATAGAAATTTCATAAATATTTATTTTTACATTTTCATATTTAATGTAATTCACATGTTATATTTAAAAAAAAAAATAGTTTTATATGGTTTAGTTTAATTTATAAATAAAATGGTTTTTTCACAATATGTTTTTTTTGTTAATTTTAATCAAAATCTAGTATAGATTTTAAATAACTTGAGTTTAAATTATTTAATCTATAGAAGTTGAGTTCCCTAAGAGTTTTTCAGGGTGCTAATTCATTTATGCATTAAAAAATGCATTCTAAATAACAAAACATCACATTCTTTCTTGAAATTGTTTTGCTGAGTGAAAAAAGTCTCTCATCTATAAGTTAGACTACCCCTTTTATATAGTTGATATAATAGATTTAGATAAATTCATGAGGTGTTGATTAGTTGGGTTATGGGGAGTTTAGTTTTGGTTACATTATTGGTTTGAATTTCATGGGGAGGTGTTGAAGATAGAACCCACTTGTAGGGGATCAAAATTTGTCCTAAGGGTGTTGAGGCTCAACCAAGCCTTGCACAACCTTGGTGATAGCATCCCAAAGGTGGATAAATCATTCTTCTATCTAACATTAGGGTCGGCCCTAACCTAGACTCAGTGTAATTGGAAAAAGAAATAAAAATAGCATACTTATATAAGATTATTTTATCCAAATGTTGACATCTTTAATAAACAAGCACCTATAAAGATTGTGGATGGCATCTTTTAACTTCTTACAAAATTTACAACTATTAGATTTTTGTGGTAGCTTGGACATGTACTACCGCATTGCCAATGCCTAGCATGTGGAAATGTGTGAGCAACACTATCTAGATGGTGACTTTATAAAGTGATTTTATAAAATGTTTTTATATTAGTGACTTTATAAATTGATTTTATAAAGTGTCTTTATATTAATAATTTTATAAGTGATTTTTTATATTAATGACCAAAAAGTGATTTTTATAAAATTGAGTGGCTTAAGTGATGTAATTCATCTCAACAAGAGATTAAATCATAGCAATTGACCTTGGGAGGGCAATATCTAATCTTGACCATTAAAGATCTCAGGGTCAGTTACAATCATTTTAATGAGACATAAAAAGAGATTTTGGAGAGTGAAGAGGCACATTTTTTTAAAGAAAGAGATTATGGAGAGTTAAAGGAGAAAAAGGGTAGTAGGAGGGATGGCACATTTCCCAAGGCAAGAAATGGGCACGCATTCCAAGGGAAAGACAGTATTAATGGAAGACTATACAATGAGTTTTCCACAAGTCGTGCAACAGTTTTGAAGGTCATACAATATCTTACAACAATTCTAGGCATGTTTTTCGAGGTGTTGGAACAATAAGGTATAGGTTCGTACGGACACAAAAAACAAGGAAGGAAAAGTGCATTTATTGATGGTTTTTTTGTTGTTGTAAACCTATAATTTTTCTTGTGAGCTCATTAATAAAATCTCTCTTTTAACTAGTTTTCCCTTCAAGGTTTTTCCATGGCCTTTGCCCAAAAATCCCATGTGTCAAATATGTATGATAAATGTGTGTATATTGTGCATTTTCATATTTGTTAGCTCAATGTATTTTTGCTCATAAATTTCATATTTGAATGCTAGTTAGTTTACTTGCATTATCTATGTTAAGTAATTTATTGAAGGTTGAAATCAAGAGTTGTGTTAACTAGAAATTTCAGCAAGGTATCAGAGCTAGAACTATGGGTTCAATGGACAAATTTTGGCACAAGCATATTGCAGGGATGGCAAGGGTTTTGTTTGCAAAAGAGAAGGGAAGTAATTGTTGGTCAGTGAGATAGGGATAGTGACCAATTTGGGGTTTGAGGATAGGCTGGTTGGGGCAGCTAATTTTAGTCCTTTGAAAGAGAGGATAGTTTTGTTGTTGGGGGAACAAGAGTTGTGGGACGGTGTTGAGAAGTCTATAGTTGTTTGTATGGACCCAGTACTTTTAACAAAATACAAGAAGAAGAATGTTAAAGCTAAGAGGATTCTTCTTGATTCCATCAAAGACCATGACATTCCTCATGTTGCAGGTAATGCTAATGCTTTTGATATGTCAGTAGCCTTAACTAAGTTATACCAAAGTTCCAATGAAAAAAAAATTGGTATTACAAGAAAAACTAAGAAGTATCAAGTTATCTGAAACAAACACAATTGCATCATACCTCACAAAGATCATAGAGATTAGAGATGAGTGGGTGACAATGGGGAAACTAATAGAGTTGGTGAGATCAACATGGTTTTCCTCATAAATAGGATGTCTTTTGTTGATGGGATTATCGCAGGGAAATCTTCCTATTTGGAAAATATTATGCGATGATTTCATACAAAAAGAGACAACAAGAGGTTCCAAAAATGTAGGCCAACATGATGGAGATGATGAGGAGAATGCTTTTCTTATTGTAAAGGGAAAAGGTGAGGTTAAGGGAAGTAGGGGATCTACTCCTGAGAAAGATGTGAGCAAAGTGGAATGCTTTGCAGCTCACAAGACTAGTTACTATGCAAGCCAATGTCCATAAAGAAGAAGAAGAAGAAAGAGACTCAAGCAATAGAAGAAACATCAACTAAGATTGATGACTTTGCTGAGAGATTTGAGAAAGAGTTTTCTCTTTTCACATATATTTCGAGCAGTGGTACTGTTGTGTATCATAATAGTGGGTTATGCCTAGTGGACAATGGAGCATCCAGTCACATGACAGGGACGAGGTCAGTGTTCTGCAGTGTGTCAAATACAAACTCAAATTGCAGTGTGACTTGTGGGACTAGTACCAATCATGTAGTAAAGAGGGTTGGATGTGTGAGATTCCAGCCAGAGTCAAGAGGCTTTCTATAGGTGGTATGGATGTTGTTTTCTCTAGGGTTGATGGTAAACTTGCTCTCAGTGTCATCTTTTGGAGGATGGTGGATATAGAGTTTTGTTCCAAGATGTACAAGTGCTTCTATGTTCAGAGGGAGCGAACTTGGATGCAACAATAGTGCTTAGCATCAGACATGTAGTCTTATAGGTTCTTGGGACAAGTTGTTGATGGATCCAAGGAGATCTTGGATTCAGTATCAGTGTCAGGGATAGGTGGTAGTGAGGCTTCTTCCAGTACTATCAAAGTACCTAGTTGGTATGAGATAACATTGATGGATGTTTGAGAGTGTTAGAGACTCCTTAGAGCATGGGTTCACGAAACAGGACTTCAACACAAATTCCAGGGCAAGTAGCAGGGATGCTTTTTAATTCTAAGGGAGCAACGACAACAACAATGGATAGTGTATTGGGTTTGGAGACATATCTAGGTGGAGGTTTTGAAGTACCATCATCGCTAAGAGGGAGTGCTAGAATTTTGTGGTAGCTCAGACAGGTACTTCTGCATTCGCAATGCCTAGCATGTGGAAGTGTTCGACCAGCACTCTCTAAATGGTGACTTTATAAAGAGAAAATGTGTAGCAAGTATGATAAAACATTAAATTTTCATGACAATAGTACATTTGATTCCTCTGATCTTTTTGGAATAACATCATTCTTTGGACAATTATCTAAGCCATTTTAAGTCTCCTATGAAAAGATATGGCATTAATTACGATGCTTGTAATGACACACTACTGAATTAGGCCATACTTGGAAATGACTCGATTTAATGTTAACCATTATCTCAGTAAGACTTTAAATAAGAGGATGAATGAAAGTTTCTCTAAATATGATGATTGTTGGAATCATGTAGATGTGGACTTCCTAGAGAAATTGCACTCTCATCTAAACATACTTTGCAATTACGATGTTTGTAATGATGCACTACTGAATTCATATTTGAGGCCATACTTGGAAATGACTCGATTTAATGTTAACCATTATCTTAGTAAGACTCTAAAGAAGAGGATGAGTTAAAGTTTCTCTAAATATGATGATTGTTGGAATCATGTATACATGGACTTCCTCGAGAAATTGCACTCTCATCTAAACATACTTTGCTTGCATGATGTCATATTGAAGGGCACCATGTTGTATTTGGATTATAAATCTATTAGAGCTCCAAAGATGATGTAGATGCCATTCATTCTTAAAGGGAAAGGTGTGCAAATTTTTCTTCCAAATGTTGCAAGGAATGGTTGCCATGCATAATGAAGGATATTTTCATCATGACCTGAAGCCCACCTGAAGCCAAAGAACTCATTATTTAAGGGGAATATTATAAAATTGTTGATTTATAGTTGGATACAAACATGCTACGTCAATGGAATTAGCCACTTGAATAACATGTTGTGACATACCCATATCGAGCAATATAACTTTTTCTTGGATCCATTCAATACAACTTCACCATCGATACTTGGGTGATATGTGTTACCATGGTGGAACTCTTCACTAGCTACCCACTATTTACAAGATCTAATGTAGTGCATCTTATGCATAATATGTTCCCTGTCATTGATTCTCCTAATAGTTAAATTTGGCTTTAGGGATTAGTGTTTGTTGCCTTTATGGATTACAATTTTCCAAAAACGTTTAGGATTGTTGATTCTACTAAACAATTGTTTTCTCTTATGCCGAGTGCAAGTGCCCTGGTCATTGATCTCATGTATTGTTCCTTAGTGTGGGATCTGAAGTAAAGACCCAGAGTGATGGAAGCATTACATCATCTCCTAACCATATTAAAATATTCTCCAACCTCCTCTCTTACCATATCATGAGAAGCCTTGTGATAATGTAGTTTTTGTGTCTGGTTTAAAATAGGGAGTCAACAATCTATATTTTGTTTTCCAAAAGATTGCATAGGTCTTATAATTAATCAAGAAATCATTTATAGGAGAGGATACATTGGAGGAGAATCTAATGGTTGGAGTCAAAGTAGAAGAATAAATACCAAATAATGATCATAATAATCATGAAGGTGGGAATATCAAAACCACTTTAGCCAATAGTTGATTTTTGGAAAATAAAAGAGAACCTTATTTGTGTGTATAAGTCAATGTCAGTTGGCTATGTAATGACCATAGCAAGAACATGAATCAATGAGCAATTTCAATTTCAACGGTGCATGGCATGTCATCTAGAAATATGCCCAATTTTTATAGAATGATCTAGTATTCTCAAATATTAGTATTGATATCCCATCCTCAAATTACAACCTACATAAGAGGAGTAGAGTTCATTTATTTCTCCTGCACATCTTCAATAGTTTTCCTAAGCCACACAATTTCCTTGGTTGCTTCTGCAACTGCCACATATTCTTCCTATGTTATGGAATCTACTAGAATTGACTGTTTGCGCGACCTCCAGGATACATCTTCTGATCCAAGACTCATAACATAGCCTAAAGTATACACTCTATTTTCCTTATCTCCAGCAAAATCTAAATCAAAATATCCAATCAAGCTGAAGTCGTCCACTTGAGAACATTTGAGTCCAAAGTCTTGAGTTCCTTTCAGGTACTTTAGAATTCTTTTTGTAGTAGGTCAATGTCCCTCACAAGGCTTTTGCATAAACCTAGAAAGGATTCCAACAACAAATGAAATATCTAGTACGGTAGTGGTGAGGTAGATAAGACTTCCCACAAGCTATCTATACTTAGTTTCATCCTCAAATTCATTTCGCTCTTTACATGTGAACTTCAAATTTTATTCCATTGGAGTGGACAAAGGATTGCATTCAATCATGCCAAATTTCTTCAACAATTATGCAATATACTTATTTTGAGAGAGGAATATCCATCTCGTACGTTGGGTCACTTCAATGCCCAAATAGTAATGAAGATGTCCCAAATCTGTCATCTCAAATCCTTTCTTCAATTCTTTCTATATGGATGCAATACAATTTTCGTTGTTCCCTGTTATCAACATATCATCTACATATACCAGAAGATAAACAATGATTTTTCCAACTTTCTTAGCAAATAAAGTTGCATCATCAAGATTAAAGTGTTTGAATTTTAATTTCATAATATGCTCAGTAATTTTTTCATATTAAGATCGTGGTGCTTGTTTTAGGCCATACAAGGATTTTATGGGTTTGCATATTTTTTGTTCTTGTCTCTCCACAAAAAAACCTTCTATCTAAGACATAAAAACATTTTCTTTCAAGTCTCCATTCAAGAAAGTAGCCTTTACATCCATTTGATGGACTTTCCATCCATTCTAAGCTGGTAAGACAAAGATAATCTGGATGGTGGCCCAATTTGTTTTGGGGACAAAGTCTCCTCATAATTGAAACCTTCTTTCTATTCAAATCCTTTTGCCACAAACCTTTATTTGTGCTTGTCAAGTGAGTAATTTGATTTATACTTGTTTTTAAAGACCCACTTACAACCAATTGATTTGGCTCCAAATGGAGGGTCCACCAACTTCCAAGTTCCATTCTTTATGAGAGTATCATACTCCTTTTGCATTTCTTCTTTTCATTCATCATGAGAAGTAGCTTTTGTAAAGGAAGTTGGTTCAATATTAGTAGACAAAATTAATTCACAATCATAAGAAACATCCACATCATAAACTAAATCAAAATCATCTACATCACATGCATTTTGTCTACTGGAATTTCTAGTTCATTTTTTTCCATCCTCATTAGGATGAAAACTTTCAAGTGCTTTAATGGGCTATTTTGGAGGACCATTTTGAGATGGTATGACCTACTTTGTTCACTGACACGGGGCTGCATCAAGATTTAGCCTTATAATCCTCTCAATCACAGCAGTCAAAGGGTATTCCTAATATGAAAAATTTGTTGGAACTTCATGAGGGGGGG
The DNA here is from genome assembly GCA_000404065.3 of Pinus taeda. Taxonomy (NCBI): domain Eukaryota; kingdom Viridiplantae; phylum Streptophyta; class Pinopsida; order Pinales; family Pinaceae; genus Pinus; species Pinus taeda. Next base: position 271,761 of record APFE030000493.1, read on the forward strand.
AGAGAGTTTTAGAAGGAGATTCCAAATATTGATCCATGATAAGTATCCCCCCTTCAAGATGTGGAATTTCATTATCAAATCCATGATAAGTTTTTGTATGACTAAATCTATCCAAATGATTCTTGGAAGATTAAAGAAAAATCACATCTCTAGACAATATAAACTTCTTATTTACCTTATTGTAGAGACAATATGCTTTGGTGGTATCCGAGTACCCCAAGAATATGCACTTTCAACTCCTTGCACCAATTTTTCTTCTTTGTTATTAGGAATCAAGGTATAGCAGGTGGAACCAAAGATCACGAGATGCCTTACTGAAGGAATTTGGCCATACTACATTTCATAAGGAGTCTTGTTTTTAGAGAATTATGCTGACATGTGTTTTTGATATATACTGCACATAGAATTGCATCAACCCAAAACATTAGCTTTACATATTTGGAAAACGTCATTGAGGGAACCATATTTAAGATAGTAATGTTCATTTGTTCAACTACACCATTTTTTTGAGGATTGTATGGCACAGTCATTTGATGTTGAATCTCATGTTGGAAAACATAGTTTTCAAATTCATTAGAAGCATATTATTTTCCATTATCAATATGATGTGAGTCAATATGTTATTGTGCATCATTTTCAACCCATGCATGGAAGTTTCTGAAAGATTCAAAATTTTTTGACTTACTTTTCAACAAATATACCCAACACTTCCTAGTGTAATCATCAATAAAAGTCATCATATATTTATTTCCATTTGTAGAAGGAAGATGCATAGGGCCACACAAATTAGAAATATTTAGTGCAAGCTTTCTACGTGCTCTAGAAGCAAAATCATTAAATGCTTGTTTTCCATGTTTTCCTAAGATACAAGCATCGCATTGCTTCAGTTTCCTTGGAATAGTTGGAAAACCAAAAACACCATTTCTTTTCAACAAAAGAAGATAATTATATGTAAAAATCTTGCATGCCATAGAAGACTGGATGGCGATGTACTTTCATTGTACTGAGAATTGTATGCAATTTTTTATGCATGAGCAGATGTTCCTAGCAGCTTTAGTAGTCTTTCCTCCTCTATTCTATTCATGAAAATTGTGTTGTCTAATGCTTTTCTTATCTCAACTTTGCTATCAAACATGTGAATGGAGTGTTGTTGAAGCAACAAAACCTATAGCTTGTTGGCTTTAACGTAAAAATACACAAGAGATATTTGTAATAATAATTTATTATATATAAAAATGTATAAGTGGTGTCGAATGTTACAATGAGGACCCGCATATATACTAGGCAGGTGTCCTTTCACTTAACTAATGACTATTTAGCCTTTTCACTACTTGATTATTTATTTTTACATTTATTAATATTTATTGTTATTTTATATAACTTGTATTCATAACATTGCCCCTTCCTTCAAAAGCTTTGTCCTTAAAGCTTTAACGTTGACAACTTTATTCATCTTGTGTTTGTTATCTCGATATGTATAATTCGTCAATTGTTTTGACATATAGCTCGTCCGGAATATTTGCCTGGATTTTTTTTATTTTTTTAATTAATAATAATAATTAGTATTTTGATTTTGATTTGTTTTTAATAAAAAAAATTAAATAGTTATAAATTTCTTTATATATATATATATATATATATAATGTTTATGTTTGGGTATGTTAATTAATTAACTTAATGTGTAATGAGCCCGTAAGCTATATGAATTGTTTATGTTTTCGATGTCTTACATATAACCCTCTGGTGTATCGACAAATGACGCCTAGTATGAGGCTTCACACCCTTTGACTTTTCGACAGGGGATACGACGCTTGATGACAGGGGGACAACAATGTTTTTTAACTGTGTCGGCGTGTCAGACAACAAATTTCGGACAACATTCCTTCTGCAACACGCCGAGTGTGTCGGACAAAACAATTTCGTTGTATCTCCCTTCGCAAATCTCGCAGTGGAGACGATGAGTTTGACATATTTGTCATTGATTCGAGAGGCATGACGAGTTCGACATCTCCTTCAGTTTATTTTCAAGGCACGTGAAAACATATGTTCTCTCGAAACCCTGTTTATCGTGAGTCGGTTGTATGTAATTGACTTCAAGAATGTCGACTATGCCTCTACCTCTGCAGCTGTTTTCTTGAAATACTTTCCAGAAGGGAAAAATTAGGCAATTCTTGTGATAAATATTGAAGCCATGGGCGTTCAACTAGCGCACGTTCTCAATAAACCCTAGGGTTGTGCTCACGCAAAGCCTCTGAGCAACTTTTGCGGGTTTGTAGGTCACAATTTTGGGATTCTAAAGGGTTTCTGTGATTTTGTAAGGTTTGATGGGCTACCCCCTGAGAATTTTCTTCTAATTGTTAGGAAAAGCATTGAGGTACAGAATGGATACATAGGCACAGAGGGAGAATTTAAGGAAATACGATATGTGGCATTCCAACAAATCTTAATACTTGTATTTTTGCAATGTGGGGTGTTGGAGTTGTATTTCATGGGCGTCGGTGTCAAAGTTGAGCTCTGGGACATCGTTGTCATTATACAAGTTGTAGAGCACGATCTTGGTTCTGTGAGCACCAATGCCCTCGAATTGCTTGAGGAGGAGCTCCAATGTCGAAAAGGGGGGCCACTGGAGAACAACGTTGAACTTGTGGTTCTAGGCGTCGAGGGCAGTGTGGAAGTGATTGGTGACGAAGGGCATGGGTTGTCCGGTGGAAGAGATCTCGAAGTCTAAAACAGACAACCTTTTCGCAACATACAACCTTTTTGACACAACCCTACGAACCCAAAAATCAGTTGCATAACTAATCAAACATTACATTCCAACTGTAACTACTGTAACTACTGTCATGCGAGTTATATTAGTCAACAGAAACCGCAGAGGGGATGAAAATATAATAGCAATTGGAGCACCTAGGATCGATGTTTCTTGACCACTTCTTCCAATAGGATTCCTAAGTAAACTATTCTTACAGTAAATTGGAAAATCTTCACAGTTATTCTTAAAAATGTTATAGCATCCAAACCCATTTTCAAGCAAGTATGTTGCATGATGTACAATTGTCTCTGGTGGGTCTGCTTCTGCAAGAGTACAAGTTCCTGAAATTCCTTTACAAAAAATTGATGTTGTCTTGTTATCTGAGGTTGATTCTAACTTAGTTGAGAAACTACCTATTTCTGTATCTCTCACCAAAATAAACCCTTGATTCTCCATACTCAATGTTTCATCAATCTCTTTTTATTTTTCATCTTCACGTGAATCATATTCATTATGATCAAGTTTATCTTCTTGTTTCTCAAGATAGTTCTCATCCGCATCATCTTCATCTATATCATTATCATTTTCATCATTATCTATTACATCTTTGTTTTTACTATCATCATTCTAATCAAAATCTTCTTCTCCTGCTTCACCTTGTTTTGTTTTTTCATTGTTGCTATCATCTTCCTTATTATCGATTTCCTTTTGACATGCTTTAACTACTGCAAATGATTTTTCTAAACGTTGCAATGCTTCTTGAAATATTTAAAATACTTCGTAGACAAAGACATCCATCATGGGATAGTAATTGTAATTATATATTGTATAAAATAATTGATGTAGGATGATTGCAAATGAGAATGAGGGTCCTGTATATATATCCAGGCAAGTACCCTTTCACAAACAAGAATGTCTCTAAGACATGCCTTTTCATTATTAACTAACTAACTATTAGTTAATTTACTTATTATTTATTATTATATTCATATTATTATGATTATTATTTATTATCTATTTTTATTTATTTTTACATAATCTATGTTCATAACATTGTCTTCTCCTTCAAAAAGCTTTGTTCTCAAAGCTTTTTGATGAAAGGGCTTGATCTCTTTTCTACTACGAATGTCTTCTGCTTAATATATTTTTCTGTTACGAATGCCTTCTCATCTCGGAACAATAATCTTTGTTGATATAATTTTATATGATCCTTGGAGTGATATATAAAATTGTCTTACTGAGAATAAATCAGACCATCCTAGATTAACCTTTTGTGGAATCTTCTGATCACTGGAACTTTGTAACAAATTGTTATCAATATACGGAATTGAGCTCACTTCAGTATTCTTTGTAACATAATTTTGTTGTTTATGTTCTGAGTGATACAGATTTGTAGATTGATTAAGGTGTCTACTCTTGTGATTCGGATGTAGAGAAGGAGTTGTTCTTGTTTGAACTTCCTTTAACTTTTTTATGACAGTTTCCTAATTTCCATCAAGCATTTTTGTTGTTGACTTAACTACTGAATCTTTATTTGGGGTTTCCTCTGTTTGAACAACAACCTCTGAGTATGTTTTTACTTCAATAGGGTTTGGATTTGCCTGAATGGCGAGATTAGTGGTCTTGATCTTTATTTCTTCAGTTTGGACTGCTACATCTGGATATTTTGATGCTTCCTTTGTGATAAGTTCTTTGAACCTATTCATCAATGATTTCTTTTTGTCCGTAAGTTTTTTAATTTGCTTGAGCAAATTTTGATTATGACTTTTGAGACGTAAGCATTCCTCATTCTCTAAGTCAACTTTAATTTTCCCTTCACACTTCTTGTCTTTTAAACACTTTATTTGTTCTGCTAATGTTTGGTTAAGGCTCTTTAAACATAAATTTTCTTCTTCGTGTTCTAATAAATGCTCCTTGAGTTCCTTCTTTGATGCTTTAGCTTTCTTGACTTGTTCGAGTAGCTTTTCTTGGTGATCTCTAAGGCAAAAAATTTCTTTGTCTTTGCCGTAAATGACTTCTTCAAGCTCTTTTTGCTTCTTTGATATAGTTTTTTCGTTATCTTGAAAGATAAAATTTGAGATATCCTTAAGGTCGTCTAGTGAAGATTTTATTGATTTTGATTTACTTGTTATGTCTCAAAACATGACCATTTTCGCTTTATAAGGAAACGTCAAAACTTGTTTCTTTATGTTTAACATGAATGTATCCAAATCCTTAAGCCAGGGTTGACCGAGTATGATGTCATTGTTTTTATTTGTCCTTACAACATGAAATTGAGATATGTAGTCATAATGACCTATTGTCACTTGTAGATCACTAATTTTATACTCGTTTTGGTCAAAATTATTTTTCTTTACACCAATGCTTAGCTTTGGAATTAATAGTTGATTTGTCAAGTTGATGTTGATATAATTTTTATCATTGTTTGGGCTGATGGCAACATTAAATTCTCTTCCTTGGATACTTCCTTTTAATGTATTTACTTTGTGATCTGTAATTGAAAGATTATTATAGGAAAACCTTTCTTCCTTCATCATTTTAGAATTGAGCTCCATCATTTTTTTTCAATGATTGATCCCATTTGTTTTGTCCTTTGTGTTTATTTCTTAAATTTCATATAACTCTTTAAACTTTAATTCAACTTCACTTTAACGTAAACTTTTAAGTGATATTTTCTCCTTATGTGACCTTTTATAATAATACTCATTTTGTACTTATATATATTTTCAATAATTTTATGACTTGAAATTCTTTAAATATCCCTTTATAATATAATACTTCTCTTTATATATTATTTTATTTATAATATATTCTTTCTTTTTTTCCTTTTTGAAAAGTTACAACCCTAGTGAAACGTGGCTATTCACCTCTTTCGGGTATAATATAAAATATATGTTCTCTTATGTACTTTTGACTCGGTTAATGTTCTCCACATAAAAAGTAAAACTTACCATTCACATAAAGAGATTTTGTATTCCTTTTGTTTTTATTTTACTTTTAAAATACAATGGGTAATTACCATGAGTTTCTAAAACCTCAGTGAATATTTTCCAAGTAAAACTTACCATTCACTTAAAGAGATTTTGTATTCCTTTTGTTTTTCTTTTACTTTTAAAATACCATGGGCAATTACCACGGGTTTCTAAAACCACGGGCTTGTAAACCACTTAATGAAGAATCAAGATAATATTATTTACTCTTGCTTCTTTTACACATAGTTTTAAATATATTTGAAAAGCTTCCCTCTTAATTTTATCATCCACTTTTTATCAATAATGTAGAACATTTATATATATATGAATGTTCTCTTTCAAAATTTACATCGGACTATATTTATTTATTTATTTTAAATCTTTTTTTTTAATCTTTATATGTACTTTTTTTTTCTTTTTTCTTTTTTTGAATTTGATTTTTTTCTTTATTTTTTTTAATCTTTGTTTTTTGACTTTTTATTTTCTCTCAACACACACACACACACACACATATATTATTGAATGGCCAATGCTTGATAGCAAAATGCAGAAATTCCAAATTCTTATAGCAAAACGCTTCAATGACAACAATGTTGATGAATTTGATGGTCAAAGACCTAGATCGGAGAACACTGCTTTGTGTAGCGGTTGAGCAACCAAAGGATCGAACAACTCTGATACCAATGTAAGCAACAAAGCCTATAGCTTGTTGGCTTTAACGTAAAAATACACAAGGGGCATTTGTAATAATAATTTATTATATATAAAAATGTATAAGTGATGTCGAATGTTACAATGAGGACCTGCATATATACTAGTCACGTGTCCTTTAGACATGCCCTTTCACTTAACTAATGACTATTTAACCTTTTCACTACTTGATTATTTATTTTTACATTTTTTAATATTTATTGTTCGTTTATATAACTTATATTCGTAACAGTTGTTGGTGAACGTGAATAAGGGACAAGTTTCTTCGCAACTCCAGAAGGTAGAATACATCATGCAAAAAAAGTCATGAAGTCCAAGTAGTTTAAGCTTGATGGTGCCAAGTTTGGATGGTTTGAAACTTGACTTGTCTGCAAAGTATACTACTCCATCTACATTTTCACTAAAGTCTTCAAATAAGTCTTTTTGGAAGCTCATGAGGTAGGTTGCACTTGTATCAAACAGTGATGCATCTTTCCAAGAAGCAAATGAAGTATGAAACAGATCTTCAATTACTCCAATATCTCAGTGGAAACAATATAATGAGCAGATTCAAGTTCGTTACCTTTCATTGGATCTGGTGTTTTACTTTTGTCTTCTTTGTGTTCTTGCTTGATTATTTCCCAAGGGATTTTTCATGTCGATGCACCATGTCCATCTCTATTACAATGAATACAATGGAGATCGGATTTTCCTTCTTGATGATCTTTACCCCCTACCTCTATTATTCTTCCCTCCATGTCCTCTTCTACAACATCTTCATCTAGAAGAATCTTGTGACTAATTCTTCTCTTTATTTGCAACGAACACTATTTCTTTAGGGCGCTGAGAAGCTATCTTCCTCTTCCCAAAATATTTCTCCTATCTTGCAAACTTGTCCACAGGCGTGTCAAAATTAACGTCCTTGAGTTTGGAACTAGCCTGTAAGGATTCAATATAGTAAGAATATGTAGGATAGAGGGCCTTGATAAAGGATGTGATAGGGATATCCATTCTAATTCTAGTGCCTTCTACATCATGCATGATAGATGTAATTTCTAAGCCTAGGGCTAGAGGGTCATCTTCCTTCAACTCCAGGTTGAAGAGCTTGATCATCAACTAAACTACTTCCATTTCTGAGTGTGAGAAGTAATTCACTTATGGAAGAAACAATCAACACATAATCTTTGTTGTTCTTATTCTCCCATATGGTTAGCTCTTTATCTGATGTGGACTTGGTAGGTGCATTATCACCTTCTCCTTCACAAACACCTTTCCATAAGTCATTGAAGATAAGGGTGTGCCTAATATTTTTGGGTCATTCTTGGTGGTTCTCCTTGCTAGTGAGTAATACTCCAATAATGAAAATGAGAGAGTGCATATTTGTTAATGTAGAGCATAATATCTGAGTAGAGGTATTAAACACTTTCTCCAAAATAAATTTCACAAACAAATATACAATGTAGATGTGGTATGAAAATATTTGGATATGAGTGGGTGATATCTCTGAAATGTAAAAGGGAACCAAAACAAAAGAGCTACCAATACTAATGACCCTTCAAATATTCATGTTTGAAAAAAAACATTACTGCCATAACAATGACATAATGAGATCAAACCACAATTACAAATAGGATGGTTATGGCTAGACACTACATCACCATACACAAAAATCAGACCATCCCAAAACTATACCCTTCCCTTTCAAATCCCTCGCATTGGGGAATGATAGTAGGAGGATCTAAGGGTGGCTTTAATACATCGTCATAATTGTAGAGGAGGAAAGGAAAGACAAGGTCCATATCAATATCATATATGTATCCTTGTTAAAACAATGGTCATTGATCCCCCAATTCCCCTCTTCAATACACAAGTATTCTCTAATGTCAAGCTTTGGGGAACACACAGGGTCACTCTCTTCAAGGTGATTATGGGGTTCATTATCAAACTTGTCACCCATGGTGGGATTTTCCTATGATTCACTTCACATAGATTCATCTTCCTCATGATCCTCATCATGCACGCTTTCTAAATCATTTTCAAAATATTGATGATCCATGGAGGACTCTCCTTCCTTCTCATGGTGCTCTTCTTCAACTTCTACTGCTTGAACATTCCTTTCCTTGGCATCAGAAGAGGGATAAAGTTCCTTTATGAGGGAAACCTCCACAACTTGAGTGATTTCCTCATTATATTAAAAATTGGATCCATTACACTTCATAAACCTTTCAATTAATTTAAAATAGGAGAAGATGCTTCTAGGTTCACATGATCACGAAGCCACTCCCTGTGTTTATATCTCAGAAAGTAAAAAAACAATCTAATGATTTTAATAAAGTAAATAAAGGTTGAACAATTTACACCCCATTTCCATAATTAGACTTTGGAAGTTGGGTCAGCTTAGTAACTACCTCCTTCTACCCTTAGTTGGAGTTGGGTATAGTAGGGGTATATTACAAAGTGGTATCAGAGCTTCTAGGTTCAATACTCAAAATGGATGGGCTTTTTCATAGATGAAATAAAGATAAGGTTCAACTCTGGACCTTAAGAGATCAGATGAGGCTATAACACATGTGATATTTGTCAAATTTGATTGTTGTGTGGAATGATTATGTGCATTGTTCAATGTGTCTTCACCATGATATACATATGCATGTAGCATGATATTAATGATTGGATATGATTGTATTAATATTGATGTTCTAATTGATGTGTAATGTTTCATCTAGCTTAGCATTAACAAATTTCAAACAATAAGCCAAGGTGATAATCTCTATTAGCCACTTGAATTTTGTTCAAAAATAACAGTTATGTGTGTATGACAACACATAAAATACACTAAGGTCCAAAGGAGATGAGGATAGGAATGGCGCAATATAGCTATGATTAGTCACAACATGGGTATGAAGAAGAAAGGACAATGGAAGAGGAAATATCAGTTGGACAACGAGGGGAGGTAAACTCTCCTGATTGGATGGATACTTTGAGAAGTTTGAGAGCAAAGATAAGGAGTTGTAAGGCTAATAATGAAAGGATTATTGAGGCATAAGAAAGGCTTGTCAAAGCACAGGAAAGACAACCATAATTGAATGCTTTCATATTGCAGAGCCTTTTGTACTTGCATAGGAAAGAGCATCATGAATTGGAGCTGGCCATAGAAATCAACAAAGCCCTTTGGGACAAGAAGAAAGAATTAATTGGGGAAGATGATAGTGAGCACAAGAAAAGGAATAAGTTTTAAAGTGAAGACACTATGAAAGGTGGCGCATTGCAGGATACTCCTAAAAGCTACCCTAAACAACAACATGAGAATATTCACAAAATACAACAACATCATTATCACCAGCAGCACCATGAAGAAAAGAGGGAAAGACAATGTATGTTAGAAGAGTTTAAGAAGGCCAAGTGCCATACATTTAATGGTGAGGTAAAGAAATCAGAAGATGTTGAGGCATGGCTACTTGGAACGCAAAAGTTCTTCAGGATTCATAGCTATTCAGAGAACATGAAATCAAGGATAACCACCTTTAGCTTGAAAGGTAAGGTTGACATCTGGCGGGAAGATATCAGAAATGTAAAAGGAATAAAAGAAGTAGAGTTGTCATGGAATGAATTTAAGGGATATTGCATGAATAAGTATATATCTGAGAGATACTTTGACAATAAAGAAAAGGAGTTCTATGAACTCAGATTGGGCCAAATGACATATGAAGAGTATATCACGAAATTCTTAGAGCTACTAAGTTATGTTCCCTACCTTAAGGAATAAAAATCAAAGATTCAGAGGTATGTTAGTGGATTGCCACAATTCTTCAAGGATAGAATTGAATTTGATGAGCCTAAGACATTGGAGGATGTTATTAAAAAACTAAAGCATTTTTATGAACAGTTAAAGTGTAGGCCATAAGTCAAGAGGGATTGGAAGATGAAAGGCAACATATAAATAAAAGTGGCATAAAAAAGGATAGAAATCCCAAACCACGGGCAAGAGATAAAATATGACTTTAATGGGTTAAGCTTGACCTCAACAGAGAGGCAACATAGTAGATAAAGTTTGTGCTATTTAGCCTGTGGGAGGACAGATTAAGGGTGATACAAGGGAGACCCTAAAGTGCTATACTTGTGGAGGAAATCACCACAATGTATATTTTCCACAACAGAAGGGTGTTGGGACACGCCTTTATAACATTCAATAAGCCTAGACAGTGGGAGATATGGCTCATAGTTTTCCTAGAATATACACAACAGTAGACAACAGGCAAGCTCACCACCATGATTCCATAATCGAAATGGAAGGTAAGCTTTGCAATCAAGTTATTTATGTTTAGATCTAGCCTAGATCAAATTATAGTTATGTTAGCCCAATACTTATATAGCAGTGTCAATTAACTAAGGAGGTACATGCAAAATTGTGGTTGGTTTAATTAGCAACAGGGACAAGGATAAGAGTTGAATATTGGGTGAGATATTTCCCAATTAAATTGAATGGCATGCCAACCATTGCAAATCTTAAATGCGTTGCCATTAGGAGTGTATAACGTATTGTTGGGCATGCACTGGTTGTACATGCATCACACAAAGATAGATTTCTTTGAAAAGGAAATCAAGTGCTTAGATGAGTGTGGGAAAATAAGGATATTGCAAGGAAAGTGAAAACCTATATCAATAAGATTAGTTACAACCATGCAAGCCAAGAGAAGCTATAGGAAGAAATGCACCCTATTTGATGTGCAAATTTCCAGCGATGTTGAAGCTCAAAATAGTGTTGGGGAGAGAGACAGTGATGTTTTGTCAAAATATCCCATTTTGAAACAATTCAAAGATGTCTTTCTTGAAGAGATACTTGGATTGCTTCTTCAAAGGGAGGCAGATTTCTCTATTGAACTAATACTAGGAGCAGATTCAACAACCAAGGCTCTGTATAGAATGAACACCCTAGAATTAGTTGAGTTGAAGCTACAACTCAAGGATGTTGAAAATTGGGCATCTTCGATAAAAATTTCATTGGTAAATCATAAAGGAAATTCATATTTTTGAGTTTGACAAGTCAACCTAATGAAAGTACAATTTGACCCCATCAGGAGAAATTGGTCCTCCTAAACCTCATATAAATAGACCATTCGATGGAGCTCATTTGGCATCACATCATATCATTTGAAATTCATAGAAAGAGATCCACACATATGAAAGAGGAGGGCATTTTCTATTTTGGCCAAGTTGACTTTTTTTGTTCTATTTTGGGATGCATTGACTTTTGTTGACCAAGCTCTCTTTCTACTATTTGACCAAACTATTTTGGAGGCCAAATCTTTGACTAAGGTTGACCAAATATTTTACTATGTTTTGGGAAATTTGATTGGCATTGACCATAGGTTGGAACTAGGGTTTGACTGCAGGGTTGACTGTGGAATTTGATTGAATTTAAGGAAGAATGTTTGTATATGTTTTGACCGAGTTTGACTAAGGAAGTAAGGCCAAATTCATTGTTGGGTTGACCGAAATTTTCTGGGCATTTTGAATATTGAATTTGACTGGAAGTTATAGACTGTTGAAAATTGTTGATTGTACCTCCAAAGGTTGTAGATTGGTATCTTTGACCAGATTTGACTATCTCTCTCTATTTGGATTGGTTTATTTGGGAAAGTCAAAGTTTGACTTTAACTGGTTATTAGATGTACAATTGGACTATGTATCTCATGTTGAGCATTGATTGACTAATAAAAGAAGAAGAATTGATTAAGGGTTTTCCCCCTTGTAGATTTTTTTTCCCTAGTCTTTCACCAAATCTTTGTGTCTCATTGTGATGGCTATCTTCTATTGTGCATTTATTTTTTACTAGTCTATCCATACTTGCTTAACTGTTACTAGGGTGATTGGAATTGGAAGAAATTGTTTTAAGTGATTATAACAACATAGAACATTATCTAAGATTAACATGGTATCATAGCTGAGGTGAAGATTAGCCTAAGGAGACCAAAGAGCACTCCTTTCAGACACTATTTTGGTTGATTGGTGATCAACCTTCTTGGACAAGATGACTACCTCCTACTTCAAGATTGAAGAGAAGTTGAATGAAGCCTCAAACTTTGCAGCATGGAGGGCTAGATTGGATCTCACACTTGAAGAGAATGATGTGATGGAATATGTGAAGGGCCAAGTAGTTGAACCATCGAAGAATGACAATGCCAGTGCCAAGTCCAAGTACAAGGAGGGTAAGATAAAGGCCAAAAAGATCATTATTGATTCTCTCTGGGATCTTCTCCTCACTTACGTATCCAAGATGAAAACGTCAAATGAGATGTATCACAAATTGATTGGGATGTATAAGGTTAACAATCTAAGCCAAGTCATCTCTTTGAAGGTTCAACTTCGTGACATCAAGATGAACAAGTTTGAATCTATTATAGCCTACATTAGGATCTCGCAAATACGAAATTGTCTTCTGTCCATTGCAAAGGTCATACCTAATAGAGAAATTGTGTAGATATCTCTTCGTGGGCTCCCCATGTCTTGGGAGACATTCATCACAAGCATTAGTTGCAAGAGAGACCTCCCTAAATTTGATGAGATTTTGTGAAATTACACTCAAGAGGAATCCAATCTCATTTCCACAAGAAGAATCCAAAGACAAGAAGAGGGAAGAAGAGGGAGAATCGAAAACCTTTGCAGCTAATGTGAAGAAAGGAAAAGGTAAAGGAAGACCTTCGAAATGGAATACAAAGAAGCCAACCTGATGCAGGAGCATTAGACCACCCTTAATCAAAATTGAAATTTTTAGCTGTAAAAGGGGAAACGTGGACAATCATTGTAAACTGGGAAAATTCTATTAGAACATAGATAAATTGATGGAATTGATAAGTATTTAGAAGACTTAATAAAATGTAATTATCTGCCATAGAGATATTTAAGGGTTTGATTCAATGATTTTAGGAGAAGATCATGGATCTAGAATGACCCATGATTCTGTAGTTATTTCTATAAATTGTGTAACTGCGCGTTGAGATGGAGAGATTTTTGGATACAATGTAGTCTCAAGAGAACTTATGACTAAGGTTGAGATGCCTTAGACTGTAATCTAGTTCTGTGTATAATTAAAATATCGTGTGTTATCTAGAGTTCGTGTTTCTGTATATTGTTTACCTATAGTTTAGATGTATGAGCTATCTGTGTTAAAGTTTTTTTGATCGACCATATATCACTATAAGAATCGATGGTGATCCAATGAAATACAATATCATACAGTAAGCATTGTATGAGTAATGTGAGTGCCTTAACCAGAGTACGGCAGAGATAGACCTGTGTTATAACGCAGTTCCACCAATAAGCAGAAGATCAACAACGTAGGCGACAAAGAACGGGAACCATCAGATTGTTTAGATCGACAGATGTTAATGGTGGAAGAGGAATCTGGAGGAAACCATCATAGTCGTCCGATGGGAGGAGATCTACGGTCATCACGCACTAACAAGCGTGGTGTTAATCATAATAGAAGAGTGGTATTTGTGGATGATAAGCGGATTCTCGTGCGACCTCAAAACCATAAGCGGGATTTGAAAAACGGACCCGAGAAAGTTATAGACTGTGATCTAATCCAGTTGAAGTCTAGATAGATCACAACTGTCCATTGAATGGCTAATTGCATTGATATCGAGTCGGAAAAAGAACTAGGTTTAATTCCAAAATCGGACGCGATGAGGGTTTATTCAACGGGTTTAAAACCTTGTTGAGATCCGGCCATTAGGACCGTCCGTTGGTTGATGGATCGGATGGTGATTGCGCTCGGATGCGCACACAGTTAACACGTCGGGTGGACCCGATGTGTTATCAACGTGGGTTTATTTCCTTTTGAGCTTTGGATCTTAAACGTTAAGGTGGGAACGACGTTCGTTGGTCGAGTTTTGTTGTATTGCATTGTTTATTGTTAAATTTGGTATGCTCTATGCTAGCAATTTATTTAAATTTTCACAGTTAGCAATCACATCAGCATTAAGATAAACTGCAGATAGAACACAAATATAAATTGCAAAAGACAAGCCAAGACAAGAGGACACATGATATGGCGCTAGCCAGGGACAAACCCTACATTGTGTGGGGAAACCCTTGATCAATTCTTCTTTTATGTTCTTCAAAGATTAGCAGAGAAAGTGATAGATAGTACATTTACAACAGAAGTCAACCCTTTGACTCATCTAGATCAGAACATAGATCATCTTCTATAACGATGATGCATGAGATCAGTTGAAGACATTCTGCTTCAACTGATTCTCCAAGGTGACGACTTCACCTATTCATTTCGTCCATTTGCTACATCTTACCTTGGAGCACCATCTCATCTGTTTTTCATCATCATGCAGTCTCATCCATCATCATGCTACCTTATACATCAACATGTTGCCTCATACATCAGCATGCAATCTCATTACCAATCATGCTGCCCTTTACATTATCATGATCATGTTGTTCTTCATAGTCCCATATATATTTATTTATCACCAATTATAAGTCATACCCTTACAAATCTGACTGGGAGAGTGCCGAGATATATTATGAAATCATAGTGATCTTCTGTACTAGTTCTACAGACAACGTAGCCCTTCTGATTCAAACCCTAACCATTGTTGACCATTATGCTAAGACTGCTACAAGAATACCACCTGGATCTACTTCATCAATGGTAAGGTGTTACAACGTATAAGGTTTCCATGAACAGCGCAGAGAAGTCTCCATGACTGTGTCTGGTCTTCCAGAATTATATAGATATCTCGAGATCCTTACAAGTGTGCCATGACATATATATGGCTATTGCATTCATGATCAGCATTCTGACTGCGGATTTTTATTTTTATTTTACAGCGGCTACATTTATGTTGGACAGTGTATAAGTGCTCCAAGTTGTGCATATATATATATATATATATATATATATATATATATATATGATGTGTGTACACTGTGATTAGGCTGCTACAGGCAGCGTATGAAGGCTTCTCGGATAGCATATCACTGTCACCTTTGACTACGTTTAGGGATGCTCCATTACTGCGGCCAGATCTCCTCTAACTGTGGCTCCATGCCTTGGCCCAATACATGATAGTGGCTCTCTGCGGCTTTATGCCTTGACTGTGGCTTCATTTACATATAAGGTGTTTCCATGTCTACGTATAAAGAGTCTTCATTGCTGCATATATGCAAGTGCTTCCATGACATCGTATGGAGTCTTCATTGTTGTGTATAGTCTCCATTGTTTCATATATGCATTCCATGACAACGTATGGAGTTCTTCATTTCTGTGGGTAGTCTCCATTGCTGCGTATATGTATTCCATGATAGTGTATGGAGTCTTCATTATTGTGCGTAGTCTCCATTGCTGAGTGTAGGTATTCCATGACAACGTAAAAAGTCTTCATTTCTGTGCGTAGTCTCCATTGTTGTGCGTAGTCTCCATTGCTGTGTATATGTATTCCATGACAGCGTATGATCATGTACAGCGTAGGTGTCTCCCGGATCGGCGTATATATATCTTCATCACTGAACAGCGTAGTAATCTTCATCTAGGGCATCATCTCCTTCACCAAAAACCCAAACGTGGAGAGGAGGAGACCACATAAAGATGTTGTGTGTATTAAAATGACTTCAAGTCCTCTCCTATTTATACTAAAACGTAGATGATGAATAGACATGACTATTGGGCTTCTGAGCCTACTCAAGATGTTGGCCAACTTGACAATAAGTCTTATAACACAAATAAATTCATAACTCCATGTATACTTGACGAAATCGGATGATCTTTAGATAAATCCTACACCTTTCGATGAGAGGGATCCAATAAAAATATCAACTGCCATAAATAAGATGACCCACATGGAGTTTGGCCCTAGTTGCTAATTTAACAAGGGAGTAGGGAGAACTCCATCCGCTGATCCATAAGTCCGACTACACTATCTTTTTCATCAGTGCCCTACACTACTTTGCTTAGCTCTGCTGGCTCTGCTCTACTCTGCTAAGCTCTGCTGACTCTGTTGGCTCTACTCTGCTCAGCTATGCTGGCTCTGCTAGCTTTGCTCTGCTGAACTATGAAGAAGAAGAATTGATCGAGAATGTCTCATACCATTCTCCACTGACCCGAAGTCAGTCTCAGAGTGCGTACCACTAGTCCCAGTCCAGTCTCAACCGACCTGAAGTCAGCTTCATAGTAGGTACCACTCCTATCACTGGTCCTAGACCAATATCGCAATCTCAGAGAGTGTACCACTAGTCCCAGACCAGTCTCAACCGACCCAAAGTCGGCGTCTTAGTATGTACCACTCTCACTGGTCCCAAACCAGTATTGCACTGACACAAAGTCAATCTCAGAGTATGTACCATTGGTCCCAGAATAGTCTCAACCGACCTTAAGTCAGCGTCATAGTATGGTACAACTCCTACCATTGGTCCCAGACTAGTATCGCAGTCTCATAGAGTGTACCACTAGTCCCAGACCAATCTCAACCGACCCGAAGTCAGTGTCATAGTATGTACCACTCTCAATAGTCCTAGACCAGTACTGCACTAACACAAAGTCAGTCTCAGAGGATGTACCACTGGTCCCAGACTAGTCTCAACCGACCCGAAGTCAGCGTCATAGTATCGTACAACTCCTACCACTGGTCCTAGACCAGTCTCATTGATCCCAGATCTATGGAGGTCATCCTAGCATAGGGAGTAAGGTAGATACAACGATGCGTCCATCAATACTACTATGGTCCCTAACTTCATTTTCCTGCTCATTGATCAGATGAGAGGTACTTCCCATGAGTCCCAGACTGCATGGGTACAATGCCTCGAC
This sequence comes from Pinus taeda, assembly GCA_000404065.3. NCBI lineage: Eukaryota > Viridiplantae > Streptophyta > Pinopsida > Pinales > Pinaceae > Pinus > Pinus taeda. The sequence goes on from APFE030000493.1 coordinate 288,997, forward strand.
AAGAGAACTAATCAATCCTATCCTCACAGGAGAACACATCAATCCAGGCCTCACATAAGAACACATCAATCCTGCTACAATCGCCATGGAGAACACAACAATCCAGGCCTCACAGGAGAACTAATCATCCTGCTACACAGGAGAGTGAATCATCCTATTCCACAAGAGAGTGAATCATCTGTCCCACAAGAGAGCGAATCATCTTGTTTCAGTGCGCACCACTAGGGGAGGGTGAGTCACCCTGTGGTCGTATGTCACTCCAGTAAGAACCGCAAGCCCTCAGAGCTCCTAGAGCTCAATATATGCAACATGCAAGACCCTTGTTCAAGGGTTTCTGGATGACTTTAATTCGTATGGGAAAATCACAGATTTGATCTTTTCCCCAGGGCTTTAGCAACCTGTACATCATCTCAATGTGATGGAGCCTCCTTGCTCATCGACTTTCCATATCCCAAATAAGGCAGTATCTGATGTCTGTCTGCTGGAGCAATTGTCGAATACAGGATTCCTCAATAATTTAATCCCACCTCTGGTTGTGACAGAGAAAAACAACTCTCTTAAGAGCTTCTGCAACCATGTAGCTTCATACGAGATCATACTCATAGCCATGTATTCAGTCATGGCGGTGCCTATAGCGATCGACTTTTGCTTCCTTCATCGAAGCAGAATCCAAAGAGAACCAGCAACTAAAAAGTGCTATAGAGGTCCTCCACACTACCTGCCCAGTCATCATTCAAATAACCATGCAGTTTTCATATTTCCGGCAATGTATCTCAATCCTTGAGAGATTGTGCTCTGAAGGCATCTTAAAAGATTCTTGGCACCAATCTAGTGAGGCTCAACCAAATATGAGCTCCCCGTGCTAACTGCAAAACATATGTCCGGACGGAAGTTCACCAAGAACTTTCCTAAATCTGGTCCAACATCACTACCGTATAACTTCATAAAGTTAAGATCCTCGAGGTAGTCATAGGCTTGTAGTTTATCTTTCCACATTCAAAATCCAACTCCCTTTGTCTTCTACAAATGAGAGGGTCTGCACCTGTCAGACATAGGTGCCGGTATGAGAGGTCTATCATCCTCAACCTTCAGGTAATGGTTTGGATCGGTTTCACTCTAGGTGAATCTCAGCTTCATCTGACAGTGATCAATCCTCTCATATTATGCCCAGGGTGCTTTGCTTCAAGCCATAGAGGGCTTTCTACCACCTACATACGTGAGATTCCTGATCATGAATCTCAAAACTCCTCGGGTTGTTCCAAACCTGTGGACCTGTGGCATGAGGGGAATGGTCCCCTTATAATATTTTACTTTGGTACATCTCAGACATGTACCTTCATGCTCTTTTTGAACTCAGGCATCCCTGTCACCATTTGACTCTCAGATCTGCAGTGCAGTGTCAATGGACATGGTCCCTAGTGGACTTCCTTCAACTTGATACAACCCTAAACTCAAAAACATCTTCGAAAAATCAATTTTCAAACACGTACCTTTCCATTGACGAATGCCTACCATAAAACCTTTGACTTCCATTCCCTTCTCGGGATAGGTGGCATCGGCTCCAATTGTAATCCCATGATTGTTTCCATCTCTACCAAATTAAAGAGTGTATCCTTCTATCCGATAAAGTGCCTTGAAGCACTGGGGTTCCTTACTTCCTTTAAGAGTCGGCCGTGTCTTTGATGACCTGCATCTCTGTCATTCGGACACTCCTTCGCATAAGGGCTGAACTCATAACCAAGACATCTACCTTTCCTCTTTTCAGCCTTAGATCTGAACTTCCCAATGAAGTGATCTTCAGGTATGCCATCAAAAGTTCTGTTGTGCCATTCTGATAATATTCTTTGCTTCACCCTTAGTGAATTAGAAGAGGGATGATGATCCCATAGATCCTTTTGTCATGTCCCAACTGTCTTCGATGATTTCTCTTTCACTCTTTCTTGGGCATTTTCTTTACCTCATCTCTGATTCCATGTTGAATTTGGTATGTTCTATGCTAAAGCAATTTATTTAAATTTTCACAGTTAGCAATCACATCAGCATTAAGATAAACTACAGATAGAACACAAATATAAATCGCAGAAGACAAGCCAAGACAAGAGGACACAGGATGTGGCGCTAGCCAGGGACAAACCCCACAATGTGTGGGGAAACCCTTGATCAATTCTTCTTTTATGTTCTTCAAAGTTTAGCAGAGAAAGTGAGAGATAGTACATTTACAAGGTTGGTTGAATTCCTAAGAAATTTGGTTGAAAGGTTGACTAATTTGAAAATTCTACTTGGGGTTAAAGGGTTTGAATATGTTTCTTTTCATGTGGATTTTAGGGAAACCGTTCATCTACAAGATGTGTTGTATGTGCCAAGCTTGAAGAAGAATCTTGTCTCCATTTCTGCTCTAGAATAAAAAGGGTTTAAAGTTGCATTCATTAATGGAAAAGTCCTTGCTTGGCCAAGGAGATATAACTTGAGAGCAACCTTTACTCTTAGTGTCTGAAATGAAGGCTTGTATAGAGTTTGTGTACGACCAACGCAAGCATTGGTCAATTACACCACTAATTAGTGTGACCTTTGGCACTAGAGATTGACATACCTTCACTACAAGGCTTTGCTTGACTTAAGCAGGATGGTTACATGGATTCCTAGGATTTAGGTGAATCATGAAGGTGTATGACAGGATGTGCTAGTGGAAATAATATCAAGGGGCCATTCCCTTCTAACAACAACAAATATATGAGATTCTTCAACTCATTCATTTTTACCTTTGTGGGCCCATACTTGTGACATCTCTTAGAGGATATTTATATTATATTATCTTTGTTGATGAATTCTCCTGTAAGACTTGGATCTTCTACTTGAATACCAATGATCAGGCTTTCAACATGTTTAGGGACTTCAAGGCTCTTGTGGAAAATCAAACAAGAAAGAAGATCAAAATATTGAGGACTGATAATAGAGGTGAATACACTTCAAATGAATTTAAAGACTTCTACAAAGATGTTGGGATTAAGAGAGAGCTTATTGTACCATACAACCCTCATCAAAATGGAGTTGTTGAAAGGAAGAATAGGTCCATCCTGGTAGCATCTAAAGCCATGATTCATGATAAAAAAAATTGGTTTTTTTATGGGGAGAAGCTATAAATACTGTTGTCTATGTCTAAAATAGGAGTCCTCATCAAGCCTTTGGAGACAAGACTCATGAAGAAGTATTTACATATTTGAAACCTGAAGTTGGACATTTGAGAATATTTAGCTTCTGTTATGAAACTAGCTCACAAAAAGATAAAAAATATAGATAAACGCCTTCAAAATAAGCCTCTTTGAGGGGGAAACCTCCTTTACATTACACAAATGAACAATTCTTGGCAAGACCTCATTTCTATATATAGGAGTCTAAGGGGTCATAATATAATCAGAGCCGACATAACAATAATAATGTAAGGGCACAATAATAATAATAGTGGGCTTCTATGGGGCACAATAATAACAATATGGGGACTACATGGGCGCAACAATATAATAAGGGGGTTGTGCTAATAACAATAAGGGGTTACACTAGTAGTATAGGGACCTAACATGCCCCTCTCCTTCAAAAAGTGTTGTCCTCAACACTTCAGTAGTTCTTGATGCTTTTGTATAAAATTCTTGTCCTCCCATGTGGAATTTTTAGCGGGTAAGTTCTTTTACTTGATGAGATACTCTAAAATTGATCGATTTCGTAGTTGTCAGGTTCTTGTTTCGTGACGGCTCCAGGTTCCAATATGATTTTTCCTTCCTCGTCAAGTTCACGCAATATTGTTTGAACTGGGATCTTCCGCAACTTTTGAATGAGTGGCCACACTTCTTCGTCCTTCTTCCATTCATCCCTTGCATCGTTTATCCAATCTGGTTGGATAATAGAAATAGCACAAAAAAATGCTTCCACATCCTTATCCTTTCTTGAGAGTGCATCTGCAACAACATTTTGCTTTCCTTTTTTGTAGATGATTTCAAAGTCATAACCCAACATATTTGTGACCCATTTTTTCTGTTCTTCTAAAGATAATATTTGTTCTAGAAATTATTTAAGACTATCATGATCCACTTTTAACCTTGAAGTGTCTTCCCATTAGGTAAGGTTGCCATTTCTTAAGTGCATGTAGTATTGCCAACATTTCCTTCTCATAAATAGCTTGCTTGAGATGTAGCCGTAAAAATACCCAATCGCCTACATCAAAACTTCTTTCACTGCGATGTTGATCTATCTGATGTTTCATTCAATTATGCACCAAAGTGGCATTATCCTTTAAAGGTTGGAGAACTTGTTGTTGATACTCGATGTGATCTTTCACTGTTTGAATTTTTTTCTTCTTGATATTTCCTTCTATATTGAGAGTTTGAGGAGTGGTAATTTCTTCCAATGCATTACAAGATATGGTCGGATTCATTTCTTGATGCTCGATGTGATCTTTCACTTCTTAAACATCTTTCTTCTTGATATGTCCTTCTATCTTGATAGTTTGAGGAGTGGTAATTTCTTCCAATGCATTACAAGATATGGTCGAATTCATTTCTTGATGCTCGATGTGATCTTTCACTTCTTAAACATTTTTCTTCTTGATATGTCCTTCTATCTTGATAGTTTGAGGAGTGGTAATTCCGGTCAATGTTTTTTTTTGTTTTTGTTTTTTTTTGTTTTTTGTTTTTGTTTTTGTTTTTGTTTTGTTTTTGTTTTTGTTTTTGTTTTTTGTTTTTGTTTTTGTTTTTTTTTTTGCTTCTAAATATGTCTACTTCTATATTAATACAAAAAGAGTACATCGAGGTCATGGACTCTTGAAAGCGAGCCTGGAGGACTGACATGTTTACAAGCATAACTTATCAGTGTTCAGTGATAAACCAGCTAAATGTTGCACTGGAGAACTGCCAAGAGCCTGACCATGACTTGAACAAAAAATCAAAAAGAAACCCCAATGTTTTACATGGAACCGTAACTTGAACAGGGGCCTTATTACAATAGTTACTGGAAGAACCGGATCATAACTAATAAGCCGAGAAACACTACTAGAAACATAAGTCTGAATACTAACTTCAAAAGCAGCAGAGTATGCAGACAAGGCTAGAGACCAGGGGCTGACAGGGTGCCTTCTTCGCAGTGGAGACTGGCTGTTGGGATGGAAGCACTTATCACGACTGTAAGGCAGGTGATAAGTAAAAAACCTCGAGCGCACAGAATTTCCAAAAAACCAAAGAGCACTGACCTGTTTAATCACCATGGGGAGGATCAGGCTGTTCTTCGACTATGCGACAGCCAAATTGGTAATCGTCTTTGTCCTCAGAGGGGTGGCCCTCTCTGCAAGTTGATATGCTCGGGCTTGCTTGATCTTTTAGGATTTGGGAAGCCGTGCTTTTTCCTGAGCCTGAAGCTTTTCTAGGCTCATAGTTCATCTGGATTGTGCCAAGTTTATCATCCGCAGTCTTTTTCGTCGTCGCCCCAAGGGAACCTACAACCTGGCCAGCATTGATTTCCTTGAGCTCTATGGTAACAGAGGCTATGAAGGAGAGGTTGTCGTGATTGCAGGGGAATTGAAACTGAGCAGAGTTAGAGTTGAGGGAGCTCGCTGCCACATTGTGTAGACCTCGCCCTCTACCCCGTCCACTTCTTGTAGTTGGATATCGATCCATGCTAAAATCCAAACAGAAAGTCGAAGAATCTGTTGTAGAGGAGGATGCCTGATGGCCTGTTCGCCCCCTGGAGCTGCCCCTCCTACTACTCATCCTCTGACGTAGTTTCGGCATATCCAACAGAACAGGTTGTTCCGGGCAACTTGAGAGACTAAGGAGGCAGGAAAGGTTAAGCGCAGGTTTGGCCTTAGTATCCAGAAGGCCGAGATGAAGAGCGGAGACTAAGAGGCTAGCTAGATTGCAGATGAGGCAGGGAGGGATCTGTAGGCGCATCCAGCAGTTCGCCCAACGAGCCAGGACCCTGAGAATCTCTGGAATGGTTTGGGGGCGGACCTCCGCTGCAGCGAAGGAGGGAATAGAGCGAAGAGGGGAAATGCGAATGCTGCCAGTGGAGGGCGTCATGTTAAGGAGAAAAACTGGAGGAGAAGGAGAGTCGGGCTGCATTAATGCAGCATAAATCTTGTACACAGGGGAATTAAGAGCAAGTGTTGTGGGAGATGGAGTGGCGGCTGAGAGGAGCCACGCGTCCCCCAAGCAGTTGTCCACGCGCATGAACCTATACCCTGATCAGACACTCGGATCCGAGAGGGATAGATCTTGGTGCACTAGGAGTGTGCAGTCTTCTTTGAGTTGTGTATCATTGGAACTGTTCAAAGGACCAGAGAAGAATGGGAGCTGCTGATCAGCCCCTTGATTAGCCAGTCTGTCTGCTACCTTATTAGATGTTCGCCTAATGTGCCTGAAGGTAATGTTGCGAGGAGGTTTGAGCCATTCTTCAATTTGTTCCAGTCTACTTAGAAGCCTCCAGCTCGAGGCGATCTTAGCAGCTGAGGATCCTGATTGTATCCAGATAGCGGCCTCTATTAGGATTTGTGAATCCCCTTCTACTTCTAGAGGGAGCAAGTTTTCTGATTCTGCTATACATAGACCTTGCCATAAGATCTCAAGCTCTGCAGCGTTGTTGGTGTCCCTACCCAGCGATCCATGATAAATTTGCATAACAACGCCTTCTGAATTCCTGAAGATGCCTCCATATCCAGTCGGTCCAGGATTGCCTTTAGCCGCTCCATCAAAGTTCAGCTTGTAAGGATGGATGGCAGGATGAGACCAAACATGAGCCGACACAGAATGAATAGCATTGTTGGACTTGATTTGGTCTTCAGAGGTGATTTCTAGGTTCCAGCTAGCTAGAATGGGTCGTTCCTAGGGTAAGACTGGCATATCTGAGTCTTGCCATTGTCTGAGAGCTAGAGATTCTTTAAGATTATGCCTGAGGAGAGACTAAAGGATGTCAAGAGGCGTACTGTGATTTTTGAAGATCCTATTATTTCTTTCGTTCCAGATGATCCAGTAGATAAAGCCCGGAAGAAGGCTCCAGAGGGCATTGAGAAGAGAACTTTGGAAAGGATTCCGTGACCAGTTCTTGATGGTGTTGACCATGTCTCCCTCTCTTCTACCTGTTCTTCTGTTACATTGTGCAGTTCTCTCCCACATTTGAGCTATGAATGGGCAAGTATCCAAGAGATGTTTGATGTTCTCGGAATGGAGATTGCAGTTGGGGCATCTTGAAGGCCCAATGAATCCTCGCTTTTGAAGGTTATCCCATGTGAGGATCCGTTGTTTGCTAAGATGCCAAAGAAAGGTGGAGACCTTGGGCCAGTTGTATGATTGCAAGACTTGGTCCCATAATTGATCTTTATTTAGCTGCAAAGGTTGATAAAGAATTTGATATGCTTCCTTGGTTGTGAACATTCCTTTGGTAGTGTATCCCCATCTCAATCGGTCCTGCTGTTCAGAAAATTGATTTTCCTAAATTTGATCTCTTGATCAATCTTGTCATAGGTTTCCTCCTGCTAGTTGGCCTGCCATGAGTTTGTTAGTCTCCAAAGTTGAAAACCTTGGGGAGATTGCTACTGCCAGTAATGATAGACCTAAATTTGCTCATTCTGCTGCATGGTGTCTTGCCACTTGGGTTTGTGAAATAGAGAGGCAAGTTTAGGGAGTTTTTGTCAGGAATCGACCCAAAATCTTGCAGTGGTACCAGAGTGAATTTCCCAGAAGTTGTGCGCTTGAATAAAGGCGTTGTGTATCTTGGCAGCATTCCAAATCTGCGAGCCCGGGGTGGTTGAACTGAATCTGATTAGCTCCTCCTGAGGACTGCCTGGGGCATATTTGGCATGCCAAAGTCGACCCCAAGGAGTATGCGGTTTTGAGATCCAATTCCACCATATGCGCACACCCATGATGTTGTTGCTGTGGAGTGGATCCCTCAGACCTAGCCCCCCAACAGATTTTGGAAGACATACCTACGTCCATTTGACTAGTGCCCATTTTTTGTTATGGCCAGAGGAACCCCAAAGAAAGTTTCTTTGTAGATTGCAGAGACTCTTGAGTACCCATTTTGGGGCAGCCAATATTGAGAACAAATACAGAGGCATGGCTTGGAGAATAGATTTAATGAGGATGATCCTATTTGCAATGTTGAGAGAGTGATAGGTCCAGGAGGAGAGCCTTTTTTCTAAGTTGTCAAGAAGAGTTCTCTAAGAAGCATGTTTGATAGTAGAATCAAACAGGGGAGCTCCCAAATATTTTGAAGGAAGCTTGGCTATTGAGAAACCCAATATCCTGGCTATGTTCCTCTAAGTGATAAGGGGAGTATGGAAGAAAAAGAGCTAAGATTTGGAGGCGTTGATGGAGGTGTCAGAGGCTTCGAAAAAAGATTGAGCAGGAATTTGAAGGCAGAGGCTTCTTGCACCGACGGGTGGCCAAAAAGCATATTGTTGTCGACAAACTATTGGTGGGTGATGGGGGGTTGACCATGCAACGAGATGCCCTTTAAAGAGTTGGAGATTGTAGCTAATTTGAGAAGGCGACTTAGCCCTTCAACCATGAGAACAAAAATAAACGGGGAAAGAGGATCACGTTGACAGATGCCCCGAGAAGAATGAAATGGAGGAGAAGGGGAACCTTTTATAAGGATGGAAAAGCAAGGGGAGGAAATGAGGTTCATGATCCATCTCGTCCAGGTAGCATTAAAGCCGAATGCAAGTAAGATGTGTTTAATATAAGTCTAGCTCAGCTTGTCGAATGATTTGGAGAGATCTAGTTTAAGAATCATACCTGGTTTTTTCATAATCTTGAGAGAGTGGATCAGTTCGTGAGAAAGGATGATACCATCCAGTATCTGGCGCCCTTCTACATATCCTATTTGTTCTGGCAAAATGAGGAGAGGGAGAAGGGGTTTGAGCCTGTTCGCCACGACTTTGGATATGAGCTTGTATATTACATTGCACAGCGCAATCGGCCTGTATTTGTCGGGAGTATTGGATTCTTCCACTTTCGGAACGAGCGCTATAAAGGTCGTGTTTAGGGAAGGCAGGAACCAGTGCATCGATCTCGATTCTTCCACGAGCTCCCAGACCTATTTTTTTATGTGCTCCCAGAAAGCATGAAAGAAGTTGGCTATGAATCCGTCGGGGCCAAGCGCTTTGCCATCCTTGAGCTGAGCCATAGCGTCCTCCAGTTCCTGCATAGTAATAGGTTGGAGAAGCCTCTTTTTGTGATCAGCATTTATGATTTTAGGAATATGCTGCGCTATAGTTTGTATTGCTTGATTTCTGCAGCCTGGGGGTTCCCTAAGGATGTCCTGAAAGTAATCTTGGAATTCTTGTACCACCTCTTCATGCCTCTCCAGATGCTCTCCATGCTGATTGTTGATGAAAGCGATGTTGTTATGCATTCTTCTTTGAATGGTTGACTTGTGAAAGAATTTAGTATTTTTCTCCCCATCCTTAAGCCGTATAATCCTGGATTTTTGTCACCAGAGAGTCTCTTCTTGCTGCCTTCGAGTTTCAATCTGGGTTAGGAGGGCCTGCTCCTGAAGTGCGTATTCCTCTGTTCTTCCCTCAGAAATGGTACATTGTTGCAATGTGTTCATTTGCTGCTCCAACGCTTTCCACTGATCAAAGATGTTGCCAAACTAAGTGCGATTCCAAGTTTTCAGCACTTGTTTTAGGTATTTTAGCTTTTGTTGAAATTGGAACATCTTGGCTCCTGCCAGGGGAATAAAGGCTTTCCAGGCTTTGATGACCACTTCTTTGAAGTTAGGGTGAGAAAACCAGAAGGATTCAAAGCAGAAAGGTCTGTTGCTTTTAGTCTCTGGTCGCAACTACTGTAGCATAATGGGCCAATGATCCGAGGCCACTTGCGGCATGATGGATGCATGGAAGTCTCCGCCCAGGTGAATGGCATTATCCGACAAAAGGAATCGGTCCAATCTGGAAGCTATGTGTTGTGGTCCCCTTCGCTTATTGGTCCATGTATAGATACCATTTGATGTCTGGAGGTCCATTAGCTGATTTGTGTGAATAAAATCTTTAAAGACAATGCTATCCCCTTCCAGTTTTGCTCGTCCTCCAGATTTTTCCTCCAACACAGTGATGATGTTGAAGTCACCACCACTTATCCAAAGGGGATGGTTTCTACTAGAGTTAAGGGTTGTAAGAGTGTGCAATAAATCCAACTTTTTTTGCAGATCTTGAGGAAAATACACATTAGTGAGAAGACCATGGATATTGGTCCCAATTAGATGGAAAGTAGTTTGAATGAAAAAGTGGGAGGCATGAAAATCTTGCAGGGAGAGGATTTGAGGATTCCACAAGATTGCCAGCCCTCCAGAAGCTCTGGAGGCATCCAGAGAGACTGAGTGACAACCTGTCCATGCTTTGTTTAGAACTTTCTCCAATGCAGCGCTGTTGCCTTTGGTTTCCTGTAGAAAGACTATAGAGGGCTTTTCTTGTTGGATCATATTTTTTAACATACAGTGTTTTGCAGGGCTATTAAGCCCTCACACATTCCATGATATTAACTTCATGAGGAACCATGGGAAAGAGTTTTGTAAAACTTGGTCAGCTTGGGGAACCTCCCAGAGTCCACCAGCATTTCACCTATAATAATATTCCTTTGCAGGTCCATTTTGCGCCCTCGTTTTTTTGAGCCTTTCAATATTTTTTTACTATCCCAAGGGCTGCCTGCCTGAATGCCAAGAGATTTGTTTTGCTGTGCTCTGGTTAAAACTACCTCAAGTTTTTCAATCTCCCGGGAGTGTATTTCGCTGTAGTCTTTCTGTCGACATGCCGATTCCAGCTTGAGAATGTCCAAACCTCCCAGATCTACACTTTCTGGTTCCTCCTCCATGTGTGTTGGATTGTTCTGATCCTCTTCGTCTGACCTTAGTTGATTACTGATGGCTAAAGATGCATCTATCTCCATGGTAGAAGTTTGTAGGGAAGTATCTAAAGCTTGATTTTTATCTAGGGGGTTGGAGACAGGGGAGCTGACTGGATCGAATTTGGAGGGTGAAGCTGAGGGGTTTGGGGGGGCGGGAGAGAAGAAGGGGAAGGATCTGAAGGAGGGATGAATGTATGATCCTCCAAGATGGGAATTGAGGACAGGGATTCAAAGCTGTTCCGAGTTACAGGTTTCTTAAGATCAACAGGAGCAACTGGAGGTTTCTTGGCATGCTTTCTGCGGCTGGAAACCCTTGTGAATCCCGCAGCATCTTTGTTTTCCTCAGTTGCATGAGCTTTAGGCCGAAGATTCAGAGGGAAATCTCTGAAGAGATGACCATGTTCATGGCACCTTCTGCATCAAAAGGGAATATGCTCGTAATCTATTGTTTGGATCCATTCATAATCGTCATGAAATAGACTTATCGAATCCGTGAGTTCTTTTTCCAGATGCATGTGTACACAGATCCTGACATAGGATGTGTATCTTCGGAATTTGGTCTCCTCAGAAATTTTGATGAAGGTTCCCAGGTGGTTGCCAATGTCCTTTAAGGTCTCCTTGTTCCAGTATTCTGAGGGAAGCGAATACATGTGTATCCATACCGGAGCCCAGCTGAAGTCTTCTTTGTCTGGATTGAACCTCGCTTTCCAGTTGCGAAGGTACAGGCCTGCTGAGTTGAAGAAGTATGGTCATCCTTCGAAAATGCGAGTTTTGCCTTCCAGACAGTTGAAGATAGCAGTGAAGAAACCTTTTGGTCCAAGCTGCAGGGTGACTTGTCCTTTAGGCTTCCATTTGGAGGCGATCCATCCATGTAGGGCCTTTTCAGTTGGTTAGAAGCCAAGGAACTTGCCTATGAGTGCATGGTCACTCATATATTGGATTTCTCTGTTAATCCGCTCACTAGGAAGATCGATTTTGATTCTCTCTGTAGATCTAGGAATGCATGTTACGGAGGACGCTTTTGGCTTGGATGAAGGGGCGTTCGGATCTGTACTTTTGTCTTTTTCTGCTGCATGGCCTGCATCAGCGTTTTCTTCGCTATCAGTGACGGGATCTGTGTGGAGGGCCTCATTAGGGATGGGACTGGAACCATTAGCCACACTTACGGTTGCAGGCATATCAGCATGAGGACCTGATGCAGAAGGGGGGGCGGAGCCCACCCCTCTGGAGGGCGGGGCCATGTGAAGAGGATCAGCGACGTATGTTTACTAAAGAGCTGGGGGCGTAGAGGAGATAAGCTACTTGTATGTTCAGGAACCCTAACCAAGGTTGCATCCCACCTCTGAAGCGTGCGTTCAGCAGCAGATCTCTTCAGATCCTGTAGACGAAACAAAAGAATTCTTGTCGATGTATTACAAGATATGGTCGGATTCATTTCTTCTTTCGCAATGTGATCTTTCACTTCTTGAACCTTTTTCTTCTTGATATGTCCTTCTATCTTGAAAGTTTGAAGAGTGGTAATTCTTGCCAATTCTTTACAAGATATGGTCAGATTCATTTCTTCTTTCTCTGGGGTTGGTTCCTGGTGTATATCCTATTCTTTTGATGTTTCTTGATCCTTTTCTTCCTCCTCTTCATAATCTATGTAAAATAATTTCTTCTCAGCACACTTATGACCTTTAGTGTATTTGTTATCACAATTATAACAAATCCTTTTTTCTCTTTTTTCTTCCAATTGTTGTGGCGTAAAACTTGTAGGTTGTGGAAGGCTAGGAGAAAAACCACTTCCATAATTATAGTCATGAGTGGTGGGATTTCTTGTTTCCATAATTTCGCTTTTATTTTTTCTTGCCAACCTGAATGCCTTCTCTAAAGAATCGGGTTCCTAAAGACGAACCTCATGTTGAATGTTATCCTTTAAAGTCCCTATGAAGACATCAATCCTTTGCTTCTATGGAATATCATTTACCCTTATATTCAATTTTTGAAAGTCCTCAATGTGCTCTGCCATTGATCCATTTTGTTTGAGATTTATCAATTGGCTAAAGAAGGTGTTTCTCTTTGTATCCTCATAATGTGCTATCATTTCCTCCATGAAAATTGACCACGTGACAAGTGGTTTATGAGAACAAATCCCTTCATACCATAAAAATTAATTCGGTTCTAAATACAAAGATGCAATATGTACATTTTATAACAGTTGCACCTCATGTAGATCAAAATATTGCTCCATATGTAGTATCCAATTTACCGGATCCTTGCCATCAAAATTCCTCATATTGCCTTTTCTTGATTTTAGGAGCTCAATCTTGAAACGACTGTAATTTTGAACTTCGAATCTCCCAATTCTGAATTTACAAACTGCGGTAGCCCTCTGTGTCCTCTTTACCATGCCATCAGTCTGATCGAAATTGGATTCTTCAAGAACGAGTTATGCCCAATCTCCAAAGATGACCTGTTTATATACTTTTTCAGTAGATCAAACTTGTACGAAGTGCCACGTGTCATGTTTTCAACCTTCAAACCTGAAACTGATATACAGAAAACTACAAGTCGTCCTTTTTTTGTGACATCTTACGAAATTTCAATTTGATACTCAGAGAGAACGTTATGATGATTTTCCCAAGGTCACCTGTTTGGAATGTAATTCAAGGGCCTCTAGAAACCCTAAAATTTTTGGACCGTATCTTCGAAAATATAGCGAAGAAAGATCTGAAATTCAGACCCGAGATTCACCAAGATTGCAGCTTAAATGGTTTTTAATTTCAAAATATAAAACTTCATAGAAAATAAATTATAGCGAAAATGTCACAATGACCTGTTTGAGATGGAATTATGGAGCTTGCAAAAACCCTAACTTCCTCTGATCATATCTCCAACACTATAGCAAGACAAGATCTGAAATTTGGACATAAGGTTGCTTGAGATTTCGGCTCAATTGGGTTTTTTGTTTAGTTTCAGAAACGTCACATAAAAAAGTTATAGTGCAAATTCCAAGATGACCTGTTTGGAGCAGCGAAACCCTAGAATCCAAAGCTCTGATACCAAATGTTATGAAACCAACTCACAAAAAGATAGAAAAGATAGATAAACGCCTTCAAAATAAGCCCTTTTCGAGGGGGAAACCTCCTTTACATTACACAAATAAGCAATTCTTGGATGATACAAATGACAAGACCTCCTCTCTATATATAGGAGTCTAAGGGGTCATAATATAATCAGAGTCGACATAACAATAATAATGTAAGGGCACAATAATAACAATAGTGGGCTTTTGTGGGGCACAATAATAACAATATGGGGACTACATGGGCACAACAATATAATAAGGGGATTGTGCTAATAAAAATAAGGGATTACACTAGTAGTATAGGGACCTAATAACTTCCCTATCTATTTTTCATGTAACAAAGGAGAAGAGGTATAAGCTAGAATATAGTATAGGGACCTAACAACTTCCCTATCTATTTTTCATGTAACAAAGGAGAAGAGGTATAAGCTAGAATATTTAGGAAAGAGAGGTACATTCATTAGCTATTGTGAAAATTCTAAAGCTTACAGGATATATGTGCCAGGAACAACGTAAACTTTGAAATGGGAACTGATATCGTTACCCGTTTCGTAGAGATAGCAAAAAAGTGACCCGATTTTGAAAAGGGGCGATGCAGAACACACATATTTTTTTTAGAGCATAGTTTTTAACACTTTAAATTACCGATATGATTACTCGTTTCGTAGAGGTAGCACAAAAGTGACCCGATTTTGAAAAGTGGTGATGCAGAAACACTTCTTTTTTTCAGAGCATATTTTTGACACTTTAAATTTTAAACAAAGTCTTTCGGTAGAAATCACATAAGAGAAATTACTACTTTAAATTTTCTTATGTATCAAATATAAAAATTTGTTTTTAAATGTTAGTGATTTTCATGCCGATTTTGAAACGTGTTAATGCAACATACTTTTTTTTAGAGGGCTTATTTTTCACACTTTAAAATTTATTATGTCCAAATTTTTTTGAATATCTAATTTCTTAACGAATTTTTCAAGTTGTTTGATTTTTTCTTTTTCTAAATGTTGATTACTTATTATTATGTATATATATAGGTATTATATATATATATATATATATATTAATTATATATTCATATATATTAAGAGAACAAAAAAAAACATAAAAAATTAAAAAATGCTAACAAAAAATAAAAGAAAAATCTGTCTCATTAACCCTAAAAGAATTGAAAAAAAAAAAAATATTGAAATTTAAAAAACTTTATAAAATTAAGTAAGTAAAAATAGGAAAAATTTAAACATTAATCAAAATTAGAAAAATAAATAAAACAAAACTACATTAAACAAAAAAAATAAAAAAATAAAATTTAACCTTTACAAAAGAAAAAAAACCTAAAATTTAAGATTAAAAACATTTAAAAAATAAAAAAATAATCAAATTAATATATATTATATATATATTGAAAATCTTAAATATATATATAACAAAAACAAAAAACAAAACATTAAAGTTTAAAAAGAAATATTCTATTTTTGATTTTAAGAAAAAAGAAAAAAAAAGAAAAAATAATATTAAATATTCTGACCCTATATTTTTTATTTAAAATAAATAAATAAATAAAAACATATATGATGATGATGATGGTTAACGTCTACTGAGACCAAACTTTGGTCTATTGGACTTAAAGAAACGAATTATTTAGTTTAATTTAAGATTTTATTCCTATGCTCAAAAAGCTTGGAGAGAAGCCTCCTGAGCTCACTGTAATTTTGACAATGTAAAAGGTTAGAAAGGTCAGTATTGCAACAAAGATTTTGAAACTGAGATCTAATGTTGTTGTACGCAAGGCACTCTAAGAGGAAGTGATTTCATCCTCAATGTTCGTATTCTCATAGAGATGGCATAACCTTTCCATCCATGGTGTTTTAGGAACTGCCCAACGACCCATTTCACTATGGAGCTCATGAGAGTTCGTTCTAATCTTGGCTATATTAATTTTCTTCTTTGAGCTAGTTAAAATAGAGAAATACTTTTGATCTTCTAGGGTGGGGTTGATGACCTCCTTATAATATCTTAAATTTCTTTTAGCTGCTAAAGCTTTCACACACTACATTTTTTCTTTGAACTTAGAAGTAACAATATTTTTAATTTATGAGAGATTTTTCGGCATTAATCACATGATATTTTATTTGTTGACGTGTTTCAAACCAACTAGTGTGGTTCATCGTCAAGACAAGTTGAATGAACAGATCAAGCTTTGCTTGTTAAATAGATAGAGCAGAACCTCCAACGACTATATTCCTTGACCAGGTAACGACTATATTGACACTGACTGTCCTAACTAACTGGTCAAATCTAGTCGTTGTCAATATAGTCGTTACCTGGTCAAGGAATATAGTCGTTGGAGGTCCTGCTCTATCTATTTAACAGGAAAAGCATGATCTGTTCATTCAACTTGTCCTGACGATGAACCACACTGGTTGGCTCGAAACACGTCGACAAATGAAATATCATGTGATTTATGTCGAAAAATATCTCATAAACTTGATATGGATCACAGAAGCCTCAATTCAACAATATTTTTAATGTTATTAATGTTTTGCAATGCAACATTCTCGTCGATCTCCCAATGGTTTAACAAGGCCCTGGTGTCTTTATACCAACCTCATTTGAGCCTTAGGTGGTTTTGGCTAGAATTTAAAGCTAGCTTAGGAAGTCTATGGTCTCCTAAGTTATTGAGTTTGTGCTTGTACATCAGAAGCCTAGTCATAGCTAGGCTCTCGATAGGGGAAAGACTCACTTCTATAAGGAGAATATGATAGGATGTGTTGCTTTTAATTTGAAGTTATACGTTATAAAACGCTTCTTGATTTGCTCAATCTTTCTCCAAGATTCTCTAGAGATGCTACAACCCTAAACCTCACATCCATATAAGATAACGAGAGAGACTAAAGTTTCAAAGAGGAACTTCTTTCCATCCCACATTACGAGGTTTATTGTCTTACAATTATTTTCAAGACCAAAATAAGCTTTCCATCCCCCATTAATCATTTTTTCAATGCTATAGTTCCAGTTAAGCTTGTGATGAATATCAATTCCTAGGTACTTGTAGGAAGACACAAGTTACTATTGTCATACATAAAATTAGCGTAACTATCCTTCTTGGATTTGATAATCATAACTTTTGTTTTGTCAGTGTTAACAATCATACCCATGG
>APFE030000493.1:307023-355684 GCA_000404065.3 Pinus taeda
TTTATTTATTTATTTTAATGTTTTCATTATGTTTTTGAAATTTTATTGTTTTTCGGAGTCATGATAAAATCTTTTACGCCATTATTTCGAAATGTTGAAAATTTGCCCTCGAAAAAAAAAGAGTTATTCCAACGTCAACACTTTTCGTTTTGAGGGTGTTTTTTGCACAAAATTTACCATTGAAAAAAAGAAGAAGTGCTATTCGAACATCAACACTTTTCGTTTTGAAGGTTTTTTTTGCAAAGTGTTATTCGAACATCAATATTTTTTTGTTTTGTTTTGAGGGTGTTTTTTGGACAATTTTTGCACAAAAAAAATGGTTTTCACCGCCATTTTTAAAACACGTTGAAAATTTACGCTAGAAAAAAAGTGTTATTCCAGCATCAACACTTTTCATTTTTAGCACTGTTTTTTATGTTTTTACAGGGTTTTTTTTTGCCAGAGTTCCCATTTTGAGATATAATTCCCGTTCCAAAGTTTACATTGTTCAGGTCAAAAGAACATTGAGTTCAGTCAGGATGTGACTATTGATGAAGATGTTTCCCTTTGAAAAGAAAGGGACTCTCATGTCCCTCCCAACACTGAGAGAAGAGATAATTCTATCGATGTAGATGCAAAGCCATCCAAGCTGAGCTAGACCTTGCAGATGAGCCTATGGCACCCATGGATCCTTAGGATCCTCCTCCATGTGATACTCCCACGAGGAAGAGACCTTTGTGGCTTCATGATACATTACAGGATGTAGAGAGACACTTAGCCCCGAGAGGCACTTTTAGAGAGAGAAAGCATCCTCACAGATATCAGGGATATGCTGCATTGATGAGAAAAATCATACAATTCAAACCTTGCAGCCATGAAGAAGCAGTGAAGGAATAGGTTTAGAGAGATGTCATGGCTAAGGAATATGAGTCCATCATGAAAAATGATGTACAAGGGGTTGTTCCAAGACCTAAGTGGAAGTTTGTTGTGACTTCCAAGTGGTTATACAAAATCAAACATGTTGTTGATGGTAGCGTTTAAAAATTTAAAACTAGATTCGTGGCCAGAGGATTCTCCCAGAAAGAGGGTGAATATTATGATGAGATATTTGCACTCATTGCCCAATACACTACCATTTGGTCCATCATTTCTCTTACTGCTAATCAAGGTTGGATTCTTCATCAGATGGATGTGAAGATTGTCTTTCTTCATGGCATACTTAAGGAATAGGTGTACGTGGAACAACCACATGACTTTGAGGAAAATGACAGGGAAACCTGTGTTTGCAAATTAAAGAAAACCCTTTATGGTTTGAAGCAAGCCCCAAGGCTTGGTATGATTGGATTGATGGATACCTAGTGAAGCTAGAATTCACCAAAAGCAGTGTCGATCCGAACCTTTATTTCAAGGTTGTCCAAGGTATGTCTTTGATTTTGAAATTTGGTTTTATATGTTAATGACTTATTCTTGACAAGAGTATAACCTTTGATCTTCCAATATAAGAGGGAGCTTGCCTCCGAGTTTGAGATGAAATATCTTGGGTTGATGCATTATTTCTTGGGCTTAGAGGTGTGGTAGAGACCTGGAGAGATTTTCCTTAGCCAAGGCAAATATGTTGTCAAAATCTTGGAGAGATTTGGGATGGTGGATTGCAAATCCATGGCCACACCGATGGATACTAACTTCAAGAAGTTTTGTGGTGAAACTGCGAGACCAATTCTAATGGGTCCTTCTATGTACCGACAACTGACTAGGGCTCTGATGTTTTTGTTCAACACAAAACTAGACATATGTTTTGTTATTAACAACTTGAGCTAGTTCATGGTGGAACCTTTGCATGCTCATTGTGTAGTCGCAAAACATGTGTTGAGATATCTACATGGGATGATCAACTATGGAATGAGATGTACCTCCAACGATGAGTTTAGACTACATGGATATACAAACGTAGATTGGGTTGGGAGCATTACTGACAGGAAGAGCACATTAGGGTGTTGTTTTAGCTTGGGATATGTCGTGATTTCCTAGATGAGAAGGAAGAAGAATTGTGTTTCTCTCTATACAACCGAGGTAGAGTACCTTACAACTAGTATGGCTAGTTGTAAGGCAGTGTGATTGCGAAATCTCATTGCAGGGTTGTTTGGCCAGGTGGTTGATATGATCATGATATACTATGACAATCAAAGAGGGATCTAAATTTTAGAGAAACTAGTATTCCATGACAAGTTGAAGCATATTGAGATCAAGTACCACTTTATGAGAGATATGGTACTGTGAGTAGCAGTGAGGCTCCAACACATCTCGACAAACGAGCAGGTTGCATACATTCTCACCAATTTGTTTCCAAAAGTGAAGTTCATATTCTTCAGAGAGCATCTTGGAGTGCAAGAGAATGTATCCCTCCCTGTGAACAAACATTGTTGATTGATAACACTGAGCATATGCTATCCCTTGTCTTTATGACTAGCCATAGATTTGGTGAAGTGGGATGTGCAGTGAGGCTCCTCTGTGCGAGGATACTCATTAAATCCATGGACTTGGCTGATTACATGCCTCAATATGCATCCTACTTGCAAGTCACCTTGTGTCTTTATTGACCAAGGGCCATGGACATGGTTAAGATTGTCAGGATTACCACCTATCTGGCTAGTGGGTGAGGAGACTTAAGTGTGTGTGATTTTAACTTAATGTTGGACACAACTACCATGGACTTGGTTATGGTAAATTAATCTCCCTAAGTATTGGATACAGGTGTTCTACCACTTGAATACTGAGGATCAAGTTGGGTGAGGGTTAGACAGTGGACATAAGGTGTGTGTGATATTCACCGAGGTCATTTATGATTGCCATGGACTTAGTTGCTAAATCGATCTCCCCTATTATCGTATGGATCATTCTTCTTCTTCTATGGATCGAGTCATCAATTGTTCAGTTGAGATGATATGAGATGAGACGAGAGGAGCTTCTCTTATGTTGCAACATGTACATCTGAGATGAGACTTATGGTGCAGTTGGAAATTTCTCCCTAGCTGATAGGGAGTGTTGAAAATTGGGTAACTCCGGTCAAAATTTCATTGGCAAATCATAAAGGATAATTCATATTTTGAGTTTGACAAGTCAGCCTAATGAAAGTACAAGTTGGCCCCACCAAGAGAAATTGGTGCTTATAAACCTCATATAAATAGACCATTTGATGGAGCTCATTTAGCATCACATCACATCATCACATCATCTAAAATTCGTAGAAAGAGATCCACACATGAGAAGGAGAAGGAGGGTTGTTTTTGTTTTGGTCGAGTTGACTTTTTCTGTTTTGTTTTGGGAAGCGTTGACTTTTGTTCATCGAGCTCACTTTTTGTTGTTTGACAGAACTATTTTAAGGTCGGATCTTTGACTAAGGTTGACTGAATATTTAAATTTGTTTTGGGCACTTTGATTGGCGTTTACTATAGGTTGGAACTATGCTTTGACCACAGGGTTGACTGTGGAATTTAACTGATTTGTAGGAAGAATGTTTGTCTATGTTTTCACCGAGTTTGATTAAGGAAGGAAGGCCAAATTTTCTGTTGAGTTGACCAAATTTTTTTGGGCAGTTTGATTATTGACTTTGACTGGAACTTGCAGATGTTGACTGTTGTTGACTATACCTCCATGCGACAAAAATTGCAGATTGGTATCTTTGACCATATTTGACTATCTCTCTCTATTTGGATTTGTTGATTTGGGAAAGTCAAATTTTGACTTTGACTAGTTATTGGATGTACAATTGGACTATGTATCTCATGCTGAACATTGATTGACTAATAGAGGAAGAAGAATTGATTAAGGGATTCCCCCTTGTGGCGTTTTCCCCCTAGTCTTTGACCAAACCTTTGTGTCTCATTGTGCTTGGTTATCTTTTATTGTGCATTTATTGTTTATTGTTCTATCTATAATTGCTTAATTGTTACTGGGGTGATTTGCATTGGAAGAAATTGTTTAAGTGATTATAAAAACATAGAACATTATATAAATTTAACAAAGGAGATGTTGGAAAGTGGCTACATAAGGCCAGGCATGTCTCCATCGGAGCATTGGTTCTATTCATGAAGAAAAAGGATGGCACACTTAGGCTATGCATTGACTATAAACAATTGAATAAGGTGACCATCAAGAACAAATATCCCTTGCCACGAATGGATGATCTATTCGATCAGTTAAAGGGAGCAACAATCTTATTCAATATGGATTTGAGATCATGCTATCAGCATGTGTGCATTAAGGATGAGGATATCCATAAAACAACATTTAGAACAAGGTATGGGAATTACAAGTTTGCGGTAGTGCCCTTTAGAACAAGTAAAGGTTGAGTGCAAGCACCCCACTAGCCTATTGCAACCTATTCCCATAAAGGAATGGAAGTGGGAAGTGATTTATATGGACTTTAATACAGGGATGCCAAAGACTTCTAAACAACTTGATGCAACCATGGTAATGGTTGACAAATTGAGAAAAGTGACTCACTTTTTAGCTTTTAAGTCTATGAATTCAACCAGTGACGTGGCTCAAATTTTTATAAAGGAAATTGTGAGATTGCATGTTCCCAAGAAAATCATCTTGGATAGAAATGCCAAATTTACTTCAAAATTTTGGAAAGAACTATTCGTAGGATTTGGAACAAAGTTGGCCTTTAGTATAACTTACCATCCACAGACAGATAGGCAAACAGAAAAGATTAAAAAAATTCTTAAGGGCATGTTAAGAATGTATGTAATGCACCAGCCAAGGAAGTGGGAAGAATATCTTCCACTTTTAGAATTTTCATATAGCAATGCGACGTATCAAGAATCTCTAAGAATGAGCCCATTTGAAGCACTTTATGGGAGGAGTTGTAATACCCCTATTAGCTGGAATGATCCAGTGAATAGGGTCCTTATTGGGCCTGATATGTTAAAGGAAATGGAGCAAGAGATGAAAATCATCAAAGGGAATTTAAAGATGGAACAAGAAAGACAAAAGAGCTATGCGAACTAGCATAGAGTGCACAAACAGTTCCAAGATGGGGAACACGTTTACTTGTGTGTTAGACCTAAGAAGAGCCCCTTGAAGTTTTGTTCATGTGCCAAGTTGACACCATGGTTTTGTGGGCCATTCGAAGTGCTTGAAAGAATAGGGCTAGTAGCCTATAAGCTGACCTTGCCACCATCAATGAAAATTCATAATGTCTTTCATGTTTCCTTTCTTAAAAGATAAGTACAGGATGCTAATCATGTGATTGATTGGTCCGTGTTACAGGTAGAACCAGAGGAAGAGTTCCAACCGAAACCTCTATGCATCCTAGATCAAAGGAAGCTCACGCTCCAGAATTGAGCAATAAAGAAAGTAAAAGTGCAATGGAAGCACTTTGAGCCTGAGGAAGCCATGTGGGAAATGGTTCATCAAATGCGAGCATGATATCCTTTTTGCTTGTTAGTTGAGGAAAATGTAAATAAATCTATAAATGTTGTATAGGTTGTGAATATAAAGCTCCAAATATAGTGTGCTTGGTTTAAAGCATGTTTTTGTTTTGTGTTCGGTTACAAAACACCGAGGACTGTGTTCCTCCAATGGGGAGAGATTTGTGACAGCCCTAGGCTAATTTCCCTTCATTGTAAATATTTCATATATTTTGATCAAAAATTAAAAGGCTTGACAATTGGGGGACATATTCCAGAGTTTGAGGAAGGAGGTTATGTGGGTTTTGAAGGAAGCTTGACTTGTTTCATGACAGTCATTCAAGGTTGGCAAGTGTGCCTTAAATGGACTGGTTTTTCCAATTTAACTGAGCTTGAAAGAAGGACAACATAGCCATGCCTACCTTGGATAAATCCACAAGGAAGAGAGGGAAAAAATTAATGGAGAATGGGTTGCGTTTGCAGTTAGGGGACAAAGAATTCATCCAAGAGGAAGTTGGGTGGAAGGAAGTGTTGACACATAACATTATCACCACTAGTCAGATATAACCATCGTAGTTGAGAAGAAAGAGGGGAGACAACAATCCCTACCCATGCAACAAAAAATAGCTGCAATGATGTAATGGAGGACAAGTGTTAAATTTAGGAAACAATGGTATATTTTATGCTTGAGAGCATTTTTACTTCAATTTCTCTATTAGCCCAATATCCATATCCCAATTAGAAATCACATCAACATGATAGTAAAATGCAGATAGAAAGTAAACATAAACAGTAGAAGACAAGCCAAGACAAGAGACACAAGATGTGGCACCAGCTAGGGACAAACCCCAACGGTTGGAAACCCTTAATCAATTCTTCTTCTATATATTCTCCAATAGTTCAACAGAGAGAGATAGAGTACAATGATTTAAAGTCAATACTGATTTTCCAAATAGGTGATTTGATATCAAAGTTCTTAACCATGAAGTTGACTCAATGAAATTGCAATTCTGGCACCAAAGGTTGAAGATTTCTAAAATGCAATTCTGAATACTTGTCACTGTTGTTCATGGACTGAGTTTTGATTACCGGTTAGGGCTTCTACTGAAACCTACAACAGCCCACTAACCCAACCAAAACTCACATAATATGTTGCAACTTCCTTCCCTTTATCACATATGGGAACTCGCTCTCCTAGATGACTACTCCTACACTCCTTTTAAGCTTGTTTAGACCTCTAAAAAACTACTACAGGGCTGCGGCAAGTTCACCATAGGTATGTCCCCTATTTGGAAGAATTCTCAGCCATAATTATCCCAGAACAACCCTATTTGTTGCAGCCTCCCTTTTATAAGCTCTTATCCTCCACGCTGATTGACCTGGGCACTTCTTGCCCTCAAACAGACCCACGCAACCCTGCAATAAGGTGATTAAGGCCTGCGGCCTACCCACATATCCTTTCTACGTTGCGGCCTGCATGAGACAATGGATACTCACCTACAAATATGCCCCAACAGATTTGCAGTTATACCTCTCCTTCTCGGCCTTCCTGTAGGTGCAACTACCCTTCAAACAACCATGAGAAGGATCTAACCACAACCTCTCTACCTCATTGAAGTACCTGTCTTCTTACAACCCAAACAAGAGTATGAATTCCCTAATCTGAGTTTCTCCAACGAGCTCCTTTTTCTCCCTTGCGTTACTACTAATGGATGAGTACTTGGATATTTCAAATGAGGAAGAAAGTACCTCTATATATACCAATTGGTGGGCGTCAAGAGACGTGACTATTGGATTAGGTGAGTCGACATATAGAAGAGGCCGACCTTGATAATTTGACCATAATCAAAATAAATTCATAGCTTCATTTGTACATGTCAGAATCCAATGATCTTTAGATCAATCCTACATCTCTCAGAGAGAGGAATCCATGAAAATTATCAGTTTCCATAAATAAGATGAACCATGTGGAATTTGGCCCTAGTTGCCAATTTTAACACTCCCTCTCAACTGGGAGAACTCCATCTACTAGTCCATCTGTTAGTTGGTACTATCTATGCCATCAATGCACTGCTCTACTCTGCTCTGTTGAACTATGAAAAAAGAAGTGATCAAGAATGTATCATACCATTCTCTACTAACTCGAAGTTGGTCCCAGATAAAAGAGAGTGTCTCATACCACTGTTACTGACCCGAAGTCAATTCTAATTAAAAGAGAGTGTCTCATACCACTCTTAGTGACCCAAAGTCAATTCCAATCAAAAGAGAGAGTCTCATACCACTCTTACCGACCCAAAGTCAGTTCCAATCAAAAGAGAGTGTCTCATACCACTCTTACTGACCCAAAGTCAGTTCCAATTGATCCTAGATCAATATCGGTCATCCTAGCATAGGGAGTACAGTAGTACACGATGCGTCCATCGGTAGTTCTATGGTCCCTATCTTCATTTCCCTATTAATTTGCTAAATGAGAGGTACTTCCCATGAGTCCCAGACTCCATGGGTAGGAAGTATCAGTAGGAGAAGGATGAACCACTCATCCTGCCTACATGTCGTCATGGGGTATCATAGGGAAAGGCTGAACCATTAACCCTGTATACGGCAAGCCATAACTCCATAAATCTACTCCGCTACTATTTTAACCCAATGTATTAAGTAAAGTCGTTGCATAATTACATATATAATATATGTTGCCTTGTAAGCTCTGGGATTGAGGGAAAGAAAGATGGGCGGAATCTCATATTTGAGGGAAAGAAATTAGAAGTGGAATAAACAAAGATATTTTGTGACAATAGGAGAAAGAGCGATACCTTCCTTCTAGATAGGAAGAACACCCACTAGGGGAAGGTTGAACCACTCACCCTATGGTTTCTCATTACTCCAAGAAGCACCCCAATCTCCTCGAAGCTCCTAGAGATCAATGTCCATATCATATAAGGCCCTCACAAGAGGGTATTTCCACAACTCCAAGTCGTTCTCAGAAGGCCAAGAACTTGACCTTCCCCAGGACCTTTGTCAGAATAACAACGACCTTCTCATCGGTCCCAATGTGATGAAGCCTTATTGCTCCTCGTCATATTGTATCCAAAATAAAGTGGTACCTAATATCTATATGCTTGGAGTGATCATGAAATACGAGATTCTTTGATAATCAGATCCCACTCTAGTTGTCATAGAGGATCACGGTGGTATCCAACACATGTCCAAACAGCTCATTGAAGAGCTTCCTCAACTAGACAGCTTCACAAGAGGCCTGTTGTGGCCAGCAACAACCCCCCTTCTTATTTAGTTTTATCACTAATACTAAATAAGTGGGGACCCTTTTAAAAAATTAAAAAATCGATTAATGCTTGTATTTCCTTTTTCAATAAAACTTACTATCATAAACTTAGGAGAATACCCTCGAAAAATCTAAAAAGGCTTAAGTTTTATGATAAGTTAGAATAAAATCACTCAAGAAACGTCGCATCACAAAAAGGGTAATGGATGCCTTCCTACAAGCGGAAATCTAAGTTGTGAAATCGCGATGCAAAACTATGCACTAAAAACATTCATCGCATCGCATGCCCCAAACATCACTTACGCTGAAATGCCTTAAACCACTGATATACGATGGCGCATACCACAAATCGTATTTTGCAGAAAACACATTAATGAATGATTGTCATACGCTACGAACTAGCGATATTGCGATCTGTGATACTGCGATTTGCGATATTGCGAAGCAAATTGCAAATCGCCTTATCACGGATCTTTAGGGCTCGTTGTTCGAAAAAAGCTTTTTCCATAAACCGTGACCCGGTTATGCGTGTTAATGTTAATCAATGAGTTAGTTGGCAATCATTAATGAAATATGGTTTTGATCTGATCGAAGAGCCATTTCACGTAAGGTGGTATATTTTATATGTTTTCGGCATTTAAAGCTTTCCCATCACCTTTTTCTTATCATTATTCTCACCTCATTTGTAAACTGCAGGAACGAAGAGCAGAGAAGTATACATAGCAGTGTTCAGGATATTATGGGAAAGAAGGGTAAAGCTCTGAGTTCTGAAGACAAAGAGATGACGCCCTTAAATACAAACACCGCCTGTAACAAAGATGTCAGTATCACTGCTTGGGAAGGCATGTACAGTCTACTTGAGGAAGAAAATCACAAAATGATGGAGGTTACAGCTACTGCATGCTCATATGGGTCTTATGAGGCGTCTATTACAGAACTAGCATGTTCGTTCTTGTACCGGATAGCGGCGAGGCCCAAAATTCTTCCATACACGGACATGGTTAAATGGGTACTGGACAGTGCTGATGTCACAAACAGACAATTTAAGACTCAGCATAAAAAATTCATGGAGTCGTTATTTCCACAAAATTTAAGCTTTATATCCTTTAACAAAAAGGGCGCAGGAGGCGAAAATCACACCAAGGAAGCTCGGATCAAGAAACAGAGGCAGTTTCCATCGCTGGGCAAGACCCCTTGAAGAGGAAAGTCTCTAATTGCTCAGTCGCCTGTAAGCCAATAAATTTGTACGAAAAAACGCTAAAGGCAAAAGGCAAAACTTGAACTCTAAAACCAGTGGTATTTATCAGAGATATCCTCAAAGTGGTATGTAGATATGTACAACAACTATAAACAAGTTGGAGATAGAAGACTCAAGAAAAGGCAGAATCCATCAAAAGATTAACTAAGTTGAATTGGGATTCTCACTGGGCGTATTTGGTAAAACCACACAACCAGCGCATGACTCTAAAATGTATCATCAATTCTGCCAAGAAGATGGTGCCAGCTCTTGCCGATTCCGTTTTTGCAAGACAGCTAAAGTCGGAAGTCGGCCAGCCAACTCTCCTCAAGCAAATGTTGAATGCTTGCAATTTCAAGGAACAGATACACAGATATTTAGTTGTTAGTTTTAGTTTTAGATTCAGTTTTAGTTTTAATTTTGCTTTATTTTTGCCTGAAATGAGGACAGTCATTTAAACCGCATCCTACATTTTTGTAATAAATTATTTTTAGATTTAGCTAGTAGTATTTAAACCCTTCTCATGCATTTAGAGAAGGGTTCCTAAAATTTGTCAAAAACTTGTCCTCAGAAGATGCACTTTTGCACCCTCCGAGGAGCGTTTGATGAATGAATGGAACAAGATTTATTAATATCTGCCGTTAATATCTACTCTATGTTTCACTGTGTACTCTTAGTGGATGTTGGATTAAAGAAAAGATAAATCATTATTGCTTGAAGCTCATGAGTAGAACTAATTATAAATGGTACTTTTATCTCTTAACTATTTCTGCCTATGTGTTAAAGTGATATTCATGTTTAGTTATTTATGTATGAATGCGTGAATGCTTGAGTTATCATTTGGCACTTCTGTACGGTGATAGCTATTTATTTATGCTTAATATATGAGTAGCCTATTATGCGATATGTTTTTCACAACTGTTTCGTCTAAATTTTTATACGAAATGGTTTATCTTTATTGAATTCTTTTCTCATAGCAGTTGAATGATATTTATTACCAATTGTTATTTGAAATCATTTTATATCGCATAACAGAAAGATTACATCCCGGGTTAGTTTAGAATTAGATATTTCTGTGTATTAGAATACAATTGCATGTTGTTAGATTAGATTTAGAATAAAAGTTCACTTAGGAACTATTAGAAAGGAAATATCAATTCTCAACACACACACACATATATTGGGAAACTGGTCCCATATCCCCAGTCGGACCCACTATACCAAACGGAAAAGGAGCTGCTAACCAAGGTCTGGACCGGATGGGTATCCCCCTTGTTGTAGACCCAATTTTCGGGGCCTCAGCGTATTTGGCGCTATAAGGAGGGTCACAAACTGTGAATGGCAAGTAATTCTAAATATAAATACCATTCTGAGAGTAAATCGCCCTCACCATCTCCCCCGACTTCTCCATCGCACTTAGAATCTTTAAATCTTGAGCAAGAAGTCGAAAGAACAACAGCCACTACCACAAACCCTGACATTTCAGAGAAATCTACTATTGAACCTCCTGAAGTTGAATATTTGATCAATAAACTTCAACGATTTTCTATATCACCTCAAAGATCTGATAAATCTCAAGGCAGTGTGACTTCGCAATATAACCCTGTTCATCCTCTCACCAGATTAAAGAGCGAAAAGTTTGGTATTGAGCCAACTGAGTTACCTCTACCTACAAGGAAGAGAACAAGGAAATCACCTAAAGGGTCTGATAGCGAGACTCTTTCGTCATCATCATCCATCTCAACCTCTCCACCGCGAAGTCAACCATCCACCCCTCCACTTCATATTATTGTCCACCAGTCCACTGGAACTTCCACATCTCCTTCTTAATCATCTGGAATCATAATATCCTCATCTTCCTAACTGCAGGGATCATCTTCTGCGCTTTCCTCTGTTAGTAGTTCAGCGATGGCCCAATCTCCATGGAATATCCCAGGGGCAGTCTTAATGCATGCACCCTTGAGTCAAATATTGGCCCATCCTGAAAAATGGTTGCCTAAGTTTAATCCTGAAGCAGGCATGCTAGCGGAAGAACATATAAACAACTTTATGTTATCTATAAATCTCAATGGAGTTACTAATGAAGATGTTGTCGTCCGACTCTTTCCTTACACTCTGCAAGGAGTAGCGGGATCATGGTATTTCTCATTACCATTTGGATCTATCAGTATTTGGGATATCTTCCAAGAACAATTCTTGACTAAGTTCGGTGATGACAGGTCTACGGCAACACTGATCAATGACCTGTCTAACCTTAGGGCTAAGTCAAAAGAACCTATCAAATATTTTAATTCATGTTTCAATAAACTATTGAATAAAATTCCTACTGCTTCCAAACCTAGCGAAGAAGTGCGAAGTGAATGGTACATCTTTGCTTTACCATCAAACATAACAATATTCGTTGATAAGGCTAACAAAATAACTTTAGCTGACAATATGGAGGAAGCGATAGTGGTAGAGAAACGTATCATAGCCTTAGAAAAGAAAAACGTTGTAGATGAACGGAAATCTAAGAAGGTTACTTTTAAGGAAGATCCCAAGAAAAAAACAATCGAAAGATCCATTCGATTTAGAAGGATTGCAGAAAGTTTTGAAAACCATGTCTAATGAAATGGTTGACATTAAGAAACAAGTAGCAGAAACTTCTTCTAAAAAGCCATACAAGCCTTATATAAGAAATCTGTCGACCGATTCAAAGCCTCCCAATGCTATCACAAGTGCTGAATCAGAAGAAGAAGAAGAGGAAATTGCCACTGAAGAACCTACCGATGAAGAAGAAGTTGTAGAGGTACAAGGTATGTGGGATTTCATCCTCCCAGATGAAGAGGATCAAGAGGCATTGCCGGTTAGTATTCGAAGTAGAAATCAACTCGATCCTCCTCAACCTACTCCTAAGCCAAAGAGCGCAAGCTCAATGCCTAAGGATAAAGTCGCATCCAAGAAAACAACACCTAAAGCGACTCAAACAAGCCCAGTCCAAACATATTCACTAACTCCATCTAAAACATTGATTGTTTCAGATGAAATGGAGTATAATATCATAGAAGACATGAAGAAGACTAGGGCTAACATCACTTTTTATGAATTGAGCAAGTTAAAACATCAGCAAAAGGTACTTTTGAAAGAATTACATGCTGTACCAGTTGCACCTCTGGCCGCCGTTGTAATCTCTCAAGATTCCCATGAGATGGGAAGACCTCCAACTAATGTGATTAATAAAGTTGATCCAAACGATATCGCTTTAATTGGAGGAAGGTCGAGATCTCATACCCCCCCATTTGTTCTTACTTATGAAGTTTTGAACAAAAAATTTCATAATTGTTTAGTGGATTCGGAGCTTCATCTAATATTTTATGAAAGTCAATATGTGCAAAGTTGAACGTTCAACCTCAAAAATCTATTGTGCGGATAGTTCAGCTGGATCGATCACAAGTTGAAGTGATTGGCGAATTAAATCAGGTTACCATAAGGCTGTCATCTAATCCAAAGGTATGTCAAGTTATCGACATTTTAGTTGCAGATATTCCAGAATTTTATGGCTTAATTCTTAGCAGAGATTGGTCAGAAAAACTTCATGGATACTTTGCAACCGATTGGTCGCACATGTGGCTCCCTTACAATGGTAAACCAAATCAGGTAAAGGTTGAGCGAGAAAGACATCAGAAATACATAGTAACAGAATTGGAAGGAGAAAATGAACCGGTATACAACAATAATATTATTGGCAACTATTCTGTTGATTCTTTCTTAGGAAATTTTAATGCTCATACTTCACCTTACTTAGAACATTCTGTTTTGTCTCAAGTAGAATTTTTTTCTCAAACAGATAGTTCTAAATGTATTAATTTTATAGATATTCCTGTAAATAAATCTTTATTTTGGAAGTTATTTTTTGACAGTTCTAAGTCTAACGAAGGAGCAAGAGCAGGATGTGTGTTAATCAGTCCAGAGGGAAACAAAACTATGCTAACTTGTAGACTCGAGTTTGATTGCACCAATAATACTGCAGAATACAAGGCCTTAGTCCAAGGATTATACAAAGCAATCGGATTAGACATCAAATATCTACAAGTCTTTGGAGACTCTGAAATTGTAATAAGATAGGTACGCAATACTATACATTGTTTATCAGTTCATTTAATTACTAATCTTTAGTTCAAGATCTGACTGAACATTTTATAGAATTCAATATTTCATCAATTCCCAGACTCCAAAATGCTAGTGCTGACCTCTTAGCTAACATAGCTTCCAAGCTCATTCCCTCAGAAGACTATAGCCCTGATAGATTTTCAATCGAATTAATTTTTAGACCCTCGATTCCTGATAACATTACCAATTGGAGAATTTTCAATGATGATCTTGATATCGTAAGCTTCCTCACATCTGAGGGATATTACACCAATCAAATAATTGATGAGGACCAACATGACAGACAATTGCAACAAGATAGCACTAATAATGCTATGCCAAAGTCAATAGTCAAATTAGAAGACCTAAATTATTTGAAAGTTCGATTCAAGAGATCCACCAATTCAAAACTTCAAAGTTCAACTCTAAACTATGAATTAGTAAATCTAGGAACTGATACCAAGCCAGAGAATATCAACCTAGGCCTTGGCCTAGCTCCTGAAGAAAAATTAGCGTATGTTCGTCTCTTGAAACAATACAAAAGTGTCTTTGCTTGGAACTACAATGAACTCAAGAATTATGACACTTCTATCAGCCAACATATTATCCCAATGATAAACAATGAAAAACCTGTCTAGAAAAAGCTGAGAAAGATCCACCCTAATCTAGAAAACCAGATCAAATCTGAGCTCAATAAGTTATTGAAGGCCAAAATCATTTTTCCCGTTCGACATTCTAAATGGGTTTCCAACATGGTTCCCGTTAGAAAGAAGAACAGAGACATTAGAATTTGCTTTGAATTTCGAAATCTTAACAAAGCCTGCCAAAAAGATAATTTTCCTTTTCCTCCCATGGAGCAAATACAACAGGCAGTTGCAGGATCAAAATTAATGTCCTTCTTGGATGGTTTCTCTGGCTACAACCAAGTGTTGGTCCATCCCGATGATCAATTAAAGACCACGTTCAAAACCAAATGGGGCACTTATGCATATCAAAAGATGCCTTTTGGTCTAATCAACGCTGGTGCCACATTTCAAAGGGCCATGGATATCACATTTAAGGGATTAGTAAACAAATTAGTATTAATCTACTTGGATGATATAACTGTATATTCCAAAAAGCGAGGCAATCATCTCAAAGATTTAAAACAGATCTTCCAACGTTGTCAAAGGTATGGAATTTCACTTAACCCAAAAATTCCTTTTTTGTATTAAGTGAAGGAAAACTTCTTGGATTCATAGTGTCAAAATCTGGAATGCATATTGATCCTGACAGAATCAAGGAGATTTCCGAAATACCCCTACCTCACAACAAGAAAGCTATGCAATCTTTACTGGGCCAAATTAATTTTGTAAAGAGATTTGTTCCAGATTTTTCAAGAATCATATCTCCTTTACAAGCAATGATTAAAAAGAACTCAATCTTCAAATGGGGCCAAGACAAATATGAAGCATTCAATCTGATCAAACAAGCAATTGTTAACGCTCCATCTTTAGCAACTCCAAATTTTTCTGATCCTTTCATTTTATATACATTTGCCTCTGATAGATCATATGCTACGATACTCACTCAAGAAAATCAAGACAAGGCAGAAGCCCCAATTGCTTTTTTCAGTTCAAATCTACAGGGGGCTGAGTTAAATTATTCAGACGTAGAGAAACAAGCTTATGTTGTTTTCAAAGTGATTAAATATTTCAGACCCTTTCTGCTTAAAACCCATACAAAAATCATAGTACCGTTTCCAGCGGTAAGAAATCTCTTAGTACAGAAAGATGTGGGTGAGAAAAGAGCCAATTGGGTTATTGCTTTACAAGAATACGACGTAGAAATCAAACCGGCAAGTATTGTAAAAGGTCAAGGCTTTTGCAAAATGCTGGCTGGAGCATCGCTTATTTCTGAAATACCATCTGTAGAGATACAAATGTACGAGGTAGGCCTAAAAGATGTTGAATCATTATACGCTGATATCATATTTTATCTAAAGAATGGATATGCTCCTTCAAACTTTGATTATACAAAGAAAAGAGCTCTAAGGTTTAAGGCTAAGCAATATCAGCTTGTGAACGACGTACTTTTTAGGATAAATTATGATTCTATTCTCCATAGATGTATTGAGAAATATGAAGCTGAAAAGGTGCTGAAGGAACTCCACGATGGACCAGTAGGTGGACATTATGCTGGAGATGCTACTACACATAAAATCCTTCACGCAGGCTATTACTGGCCCACACTATTCAAAGACGCGCATAACTACATAAGGAAATGTCAAGTTTGTCAAACTGCTGCAGGGAGACAAAATAAACCATCGTTGCCTTTGCAACCAGTCAACATTGAGCAGCCTTTTGATCAATGGGGATTGGATATAATAGGTGAGATCGTTCCTCACTCTTCTAAACAGCATAGATATATCCTTACAGCTACAGATTATTTTACTAAATGGGTAGAAGCAGTTCCTCTCAAGACAGCTAATGCCGAACACATCATTGATTTCATAGATTAGTTCATAATCACCAGGTTTGGTTTACCTTCTGCTTTAATGTTTGATAATGCATCGTATTTTTCTGGCAATACTATGACTTAATTTGCACTCAAAAGAGATTTTAAGATTAAATACTCTGCTAATTATTACCCACAGGGGAATGGGTTAGCTGAATCTACGAATAAAAACTTAATCAGAATCATTAAGTGAACCATTGATTAAACTCACAAAAATTGGCACAAGTCTTTAATATATGCTTTATGGGCAGACCAACTAACACAGAAGGCCTCCATTGGCACTTCTCTCTTGAATTTGGTTTATGGGAAAGAAGTGGTTGTTCCAACTCATCTAGCAATTCCCTCTTTGGCCTTAGTTCAATATATTGATGAAGCACCAACTTCTTCCTTACAACTAAGGCAGCTGGAAATACTTAAGCTCGAAGAGCAACAAGAGCAGGCTAAAATAACTCATTCTCATCACCAAGCATTAGTAAAAGCTTCTTTTGATTCAAACATGATATCCAGAAAGGACTTTCAGATGGGAGATCTAGTTTTAAAATGGGACAAGGCTCATGAGGAAAAAGGAAAACATACGAAATTTCAATGAATGTGGCTTGGCCCTTTCCAAATTGCAGAATTCATAAGTCCATCTACTTTTATGTTACAGGATCTAATAGGAAAAAGAGAGTCGTTACCTGTGAACGGACAGATCCTCAAAAAATACTTTCCATAGGAGATCATTCTTCTCTTTTTGTAGATTAGTTTTTCCTTTATTTTCATAATAAAACCAGTTGTAAATGGTTACATTTGGAATTCACGAAAAAGACAAATATTTCTTTTAGATTTTGTTTTTTCGCTTTTATAAATAGAATGGTTTTAGAAAATTGATTATTATTATTGAAAGATACAGTCAAAGGCTATAAGCCTGGAAATGATACTAGTTTCAACCTTGTAAATTTTGATAAAAAGCGACCTTTAGAGGGAAATTGTTTATATCAGTCCAATGAAAGGTATCAATAAAAAAACGAAGATTCTCTGTAGAAAATCTCTTTCCAAAAACTCTACCATTGTCGTCCAGAGCTATTCTTAAGGAAACAATGACTTCCTCCCCACCTAGGGAATTACAAGCTTCAAGGAATAATCCAACAATACACTTTAACTTAAAGAATAAGAGGTCTCATCATGAGCCGACTTATCATTATCATAGATATTATAACTTGCTAACTTTGCGAAAACTGCATACCACAACAGGGCAATAACTCAAGATTGTTGCAATCAAAAGACAAGGGGTCTCATCACGAGCCAGCTTGTTCAGCAAAGTTATAAATCAAGTGAGTGGCACTTTCATAAATTGGCTACCAAACCAAGGCATTGTTCTTTAAGGGTTAAAATAAAATGAAAGCAATAAGTGTGGATATGGATTTCTCTTTGAAAATTGTATATTTCTCCAAGTGGGATACAGGATCATTGCTGGGTAACAGGTAACCCTCTCAAGGCTATAAACGCCTGCTAGCAGCAAAGACTCTACCTACGACAAATGAGCATATTTAAAACTGATTTACAGAGAAGTCTTTGTTTTTATCTTTATAAACCAAGTAGTGACTGATGTAGATACAATGACTAGCTTGAGGAAATAAATAACCAAAGTTAAACATAGAAGAAACAAACTATCATTGACAGCTGAAAGCATGATGTACTTTCTCTTTCTATAATAAAGTTTGATTTTCCGGAAAGTTTTCTGTTTTGAAAGTCTAGAAAATTCAAAAGAAAAGCAGAGATAACTGGTTCTTCCAAGTGAATCGCCAATTGTTGCGGCCAGCAACAACCCCCCTTCTTATTTAGTTTTATCACTAATACTAAATAAGTGGGGACCCTTATTAAAAAATTTAAAAAATCAATTAATGCTTGTATTTCCTTTTTCAATAAAACTTACTATCATAAACTTAGGAGAATACCCTCGAAAAATCTAAAAAGGCTTAAGTTTTATGATAAGTTAGAATAAAATCACTCCTTAAGAAATGTCGCATCGCAAAAAGGGTAATGGATGCCTTCCTACAAGCGGAATTCTAAGTTGTGAAATCGCGATGCGAAACTATGCACTAAAAACATTCATCGCATCGCATGCCTCAAACATCACTTACGCTGAAATGCCTTAAACCACCGATATGTGATGGCACATACCACAAATCGCATTTCGCAGAAAACACATTAATGAATGATTGTCATACGCTACGAACCAGCGATATTGCGATTCCGTGATATTGCAATCTACGATATTGTGAAGCAAATCGCAAATCGCCTTATCGCAGATCTTCAGGGCTTGTTGTTCGAAAAAAGATTTTTCCATAAACCGAGACCTAGTTATGCACGTTAATGTTAATCAATGAGTTAGTTGGCAATCATTAATGAAATATGGTTTTGATCTGATCGAAGAGCCATTTCACGTAAGGTGGTATATTTTATATGTTTTCGGCATTTAAAGCTTTCCCGTCACCTTTTTCTTATCATTATTCTCACCTCATTTGTAAAGTACAGGAACGAAGAGCACATAAGTATACATAGTAGTGTTCAGGATATTATGGGAAAGAAGGGTAAAGCCCGAGTTCTGAAGACAAAGAGATGATGCCCTTATATACAGACACCGCCTGTAACAAAGATGTCGGTATTACTACTTGGGAAGGCATGTACAGTCTACTTGAGGAAGAAAATCCCAAAATGATGGAGGTTACAGCTACTGCAGGCTCACATGGGTCTTCTGAGGTGTCTATTACAAAACTAGCATGTTCGTTCTTGCACCGGATAGCGGTGAGGCCCAAAATTATTCCATACACGGACATGGTTAAATGGGCACTAGACAGCGCTGATGTCACAAATAGACAATTTAAGACTCAGGGTCAAGAACTCATGGACTCATTATTTCCACAAAATTTAAGCTTTATATCCTTTA
Organism: Pinus taeda; assembly: GCA_000404065.3. Taxonomy (NCBI): domain Eukaryota; kingdom Viridiplantae; phylum Streptophyta; class Pinopsida; order Pinales; family Pinaceae; genus Pinus; species Pinus taeda. Next base: position 326,487 of record APFE030000493.1, read on the forward strand.
ACAAAAAGCGCAGGAGGCGAAAATCGCACTAGGGAAGCCCGGATCAAGAAACGGAGGCAGTTTCCGATGCGCGATTGGTGCCTCACTGGGAAAAACCTCTTGAAGAGGAAAGTCTCTAATTTCTCAGTCACTTGTAAGCCCGGAAATTTGTAGGAAAAAACGCTAAAGTCAAAAGGCAAAACTTGAACTCTAAAACTAGTGGTATTTATCAGAGATATCCTTGAAGTGGTATGTAGATATGTACAACAACTACAAACAGGCTGGAGACAGAAGGCTCAAGAAAAGGAAGAATCCATCAAAAGATTAACTAAGTTGAATTGGGATTCTTACGGACATATTTGGTAAAACCACACAGCCAGTGCATGACTCTAAAATGTATCATCAATTCTGTCGAGATGATGGCACCAGCTCTTGCCGATTCCGTTTTCGCAAGACAGCTAAAGTCGGAAGTCGGTCAGCCAACTCTCCTCAAGCAAATGCTGAACGCTTGTGATTTCAAGGAACAGATACACAGATAGTTAGTTGTTAGTTGTTAGTTTTAGATTCACTTTTAGTTTTAATTTTGCTTTATTTTTGCCTGAAATGAGGACGATCATTTAAACCGCATCCTACATTTTTGTAATAAATTATTTTTAGATTTAGCTAGTAGTATTTAAACCCTTCTCATGCATTTAGAAAAGGGTCCTGAAATTTGTCAAAAACTTGTCCTCAGAACATGCACTTTTTCACCCTCCGAGGAGGTTTTGATGAATGAATGGAACATGATTTATTGATATCTGCATTTAATATCTACTACTGATGTTTCACTTTGTACTCTTAGTGGATGTTGGATTAAGAAGAGATAGATCATTATTGCTTGAAGCTCATGAGTAGAACTAGTTATAAATGGTACTTTTATCTCTTAACTATTTCTGCCTATGTGTTAAAGTGATATTCATGTTCAGTTATTTATGTATGAATGCATGAATGCTTGAATTATCATTTGGCACTTTTGTACGGTGATAGCTATTTATTTATGCTTAATATATGAGTAGCTTATTATGCGATATGCTTTTCACAATTGTTTTGTCTAACTTTTTATACGAAATGGTTTATCTTTATTGAATTCTTTTCTCATAGTAGTTGAATGATCTTTATTACCAATTTTTATTTGAAATCATTTTAGATCGCATAACAGAAAGATTACATCCCAGGTTAGTTTAGAATTAGGTATTTCTGTTTATTAGAATACAATTGCATGTTGTTAGATTAGATTTAAAATAAAATCATTTCACTTAGGAACTATTAGAAAGGAAATATCAATTCTCATCACACACACACACATATATTGGGAAACTGGTCCCATATCCCCAGTCGGACCCACTATACCAAACGGAAAAGGAGCTGCTAAACAAGGTCCGGACCGGGTGGGTATCCCCCTTGTTGTAGACCCGATTTTCGGGGCCTCAATAAGGCCATACTAGCAGCTGTGTATTTGGCCTCGACAGTGCTCAAGGCAACCGATTTCTGCTTCCTGCTCATCCAATCTATCGAACCAGAACCCAAAGAAAAAAAAACATCCATAAGTGCTCTTGTGATCCACCACCTTGCCAACCTAATCAATGTCAAAATAACCATGCAACTTCACATCTCCAGCGGTGTATCTCAGTCCATGAGTGATTGTGCCCCAAAGATATCTCAGAAGATTCTTGGCACCAATCCAATGTATATGACAAGGCTCAACCATATATTGGCTCAGCGTGATAACTCCAAAACATATGTCCAGACTAGAGTTCACCGAGAACATTAATGCTCCTATGAGTTGACAATACTCATAAGCATTTCCCAATTTAGGTTTGGCAGCACCACCACATAACTTCTTAAAGTTAAGTTCCATCGGAGTAGTCATAGGCTTGCAGTCCACCATCCCAAATCTTTCCAATATCTTTACAACATATTTTCCTTGAGATAGTAAAATTTCTGTTGGCATTTACCAGACCTCCAATCCAGGGAAGTAGTGCCTAGGTCCTTCATCTCAAATTCAAAAACCAACTCCCTCTTGCATGAGAGGATCTCAATAAGCAACATGGTTTCCTTTAAACATTGGAAATGTACGCTTGTTCATAGTATATCCATCAAGCCATATGCACTTTTCTATTCATCCTTCAGTCTATTCATCAAAGTCAGCCAATCATGTTGCCTCTTAAGTAACAAGGATATCATTTTAGAGCCATCAGATATCATATTATAATCAACTATCATGAATCAACACCCTTTGACATGGTTATCTTTCTTGAAAAAATCGATGGCTCCCTCTAAGGCCATATGTCAGATGGTCATTTAGCTTTCAACTATGAGCTTGTTAAATGATTTCTTCCATGTGCATGAAACTACTAAATAAGGATGGTTTTCTCATCCAACCATTCGTATCCATATGACCATGATAAGTGACTTTTCTCTAACTTTTGAATTCCATCATCTTCCTTTGAATTGAGGAAGTATAACATCAACTGCTACACGAAAAATAAACAGTGTTGTTATATCAAGGATATCCAGTTTCAAATCGTCTGTTGAGATGAGTGATATGTTGAAGCTGTTACTAACCAAGATATTCCTATATGCTTTATTCCTCCCAAAACTTGTCACACATCTACTTTTATACTCCATTAAAAGATGTCAAGGACAAAGAATTAGATATGTCCTTAAGTTCATCAAACTATTTTGAACTTACACATCTTGTTCAGAACTTCGATTGTGAACAAGATCCATTTCCAATTCTCCTGTCATTGATGACCTTCCATGCTTGATGTTGAGTTTCTGAATACAATTGATAATGTACTAAAGTACTTCCAAGAAACAATCTTCAGATTTATGCATCTTCAAAACACTTGTTTTAAGGTATCAAGGTAAATGACTGATTCTCCTTAAAGCTGAATGAGGACCGAAGTACTGACACTGTAGAAGGAATACATCATGATTATGAACATAATTAACACTGCCCATGCAATACAGTGATCAATAATGGCAGCAATATTGATATGTAGCTACATCACTGTCTCATTTTTGTATGGGATTCCTGATGCCATACAACTTGAGCTCAACAGCTTGAATATTTAAAAAGATTCTCGTTTCTCTGAGTATAGAGTTAGCTCAATGCATAAATAGTGAAGTATATATCCACTGTACTATTGTATATGACATGCCCTTACATATATACATATTGTGCTGAGACCATCATACATAGCTGGAACGTAATAATATCGTACTGGAGCTGCTTTAGCATATACATTCATATGTAACGTAGAGTGCATGTAAGAGTGAAGAAGTTTGAGTATATACGATGAATCTTGATACCCATCATTTCTAATATCGGGAAGCCATATCATTGTCAATTGATGACATACATATGGCAGTAGTCGATGTATAACTTATTGAGTTGTTAATTGTGACAATGTCACAATGCAAAGAAGCAGGTTCTTATGCCAAAAAAATTATGATCATATGTCATTACATACCAGGATCAGGAGCATAACCATATAGCGAATGTCTAATCAGGAGTAGATCTAAGAGACTCCTATTTGTTGTTAGAAAGGTCCTTTAATCCTTTAAATTGCGCGCAAAATGCACCCTGGCTTTGTTAAAATGAGTATGGCTCTTGTTGACCTTGATTTATGTCTTTTGAAGAAACTATAGGTCTAAATCCCCTTTGTGCATCTTCGCCGTACACATCCACATTTGGAAGATTTGCTTCTTGTTGATTTGTGGTAAAATCGGATGTCCTCTAGCCATGAAAATTGGTGGAGAGGCTAAGGAACATGAGATCTCCAAGACCCATAAATGGTTTGGGGAAATTCCACTCGGTTGGAGAGATATTAATATAATTAATATTTTTTAATGGGGTTCCTAAGTCTAAACTTAGGAAAATTAAAATGTTAATTGGTATTAATATAAAACTGGGTGAGAATGTTCTAAATTGCATGGATCAAGCCAAATCTAATTTTAGCTGTTGACTAGAGACTTAATCTGGGCCATTGAAGACTCAACAGGAAAAGTATAAGAGGAGGCTTGAGGGTCAGTTGGAGATACACCAAGATTGATCAGTCAGTTTGATTTTCTAGAGCGGGGCTTGCTGAGAAAATTTGAACAAGTGATCTATTGCATAGAAGAGAAGCAGAGATAGTACCTGAGGGTCAGTGCAGTGACCAAAGAGGCTGACGTAGCGGCAGCTAGAGACTGCACAGAGGCAGAGGGACTGCATGGGTGATGCAGAAGGCCAGAGAGCTGACGCAAAGAGTAAGGAGGCTGACACAAATGCCTCAGGAGTTACGCTGAAGCTAGCAGGGCTGACGCAAGGCCAAGAGGAAGCACCAGAGGGATTTTCATGGGGAAAACTAGAGCTGAGAGGCTGAATATCTGTCTCCGAGAAGAGGTATTACTGTCATGTAACAATCTCTATTGGGTGAGCCATTTCGACACCCTAGTTGTACTCAAGAATATGCATAATAATAAAACCCTCAGAACTGTTGCACTGATTTTCGCACATTGGGTTTTTCTGAGGACAATTGTCCAAAAGTAACGGTGTCCCTTATGTGTTTGTTTCAGTATTTCAGTTGATTACCTGTATATGATTTAATTCTGCATCTGTGTTTATTTTCAGTATTTAAATTTATAAATAACTTGTTAATGTAATAAACAAGTAGGATAATTTAAATTAGAAGATGCAGTAGGGATTTCTAACGTGTTAGACATAGAAATTTCAACACTTATAAAATTGATGCTAGAGGTGTTGGATACGTTATTACTTACGCTCCTAGCTTGAGTGACAATGCTACTGCTTGAGGTGGCTATAGGTAAGGCCCTCTCCATCCTCTTGCTCTCAACATAGATATGAAAATGCTACTACCTTGGTTGATAGGAGAAGCATGCAAACTGTAGCAGCAACAATCCACTTGCACCTTTTCACCAAACCCTTTACCCTAAGTGGCCCTTCTTTCAATTGAACTTAGGAAGAAGCCACAGGAGGGAGACAAGGAGCCTTTAACATTCAACCCCTTACTGATTTAAGGATTGAATCCAACTGAGCCTTAGCGCTTTTCACCACAAAACTTATTTTGAAAATATCATGCCAAACCTTTGAAGAGGAGATCGAATTTTGTGAATCACTTCTTGTAGATCACAAAAATTCTTAGTGATTACATTCTCTCTTGCTTGGGCTTGTCCTCACCTGAGCTTTGATACCATGTTAAATTTATTAAACAATGGTATGTTCTATGCTTTAGAGCATTTTTACTTCAATTTCTCTATTAGCCCAATATCCATATCTCGATTAGCAATCACATCAACATGATAGTAAAATGCAGATAGAACATAAACATAAACATAAATAGTAGAAGACAAGCCAAGACAAGAGGACATAAGATGTGGCACCAGCTAGGGACAAACCCCAATGTGGGGAAACCCTTGATCAATTCTTCTTATATATATTCTTCAGTAGTTCAGTAGAGAGAGAGATAGAGTACAATCATTTAAAGTCAATATCGATTTTCCAAATAGGAGATCTGACATCAAAGTTCTTAACCATGAAGTTGACTCAATGAAATTGCAATTCTGGCACCAATGGCTGAAGATTTCTATACTACAATTCTGAATACTTGTCACTATTGTACATGGATTGAGTTGTGATCACTGATTAGGGCTCCTAATGAAACCTATAGCATCCCACTAACCCAACCAAAACTCACATAATCTATTGCAGCTTCCTTCCCTTTATCGCATCTGGGAACTCACTCTCCTAGATGACTACTCTTGCACTCCTTTTAAGCTTGTTTAGACCTCTAAACAACTGCTACAAGACAGCAGCAAGTTCACCATAGGTATGTCCCCTATTTGGAAGAATTACCAACGATAAATATCCCAGAACAACCCTCTTTTATTGTGGCCTCCCTTTTATAAGCTCTTATCCTCCACACTGATTGACCTGGGCACTTCTTGCCCTCAAACAGACCCATGAAACCCTGCAATAAGGTGATTAAGGCCTGCAGCCTACCCACATCTCCTTTTTGTGTTGTGGCCTACATGAGACATTGGATACTCACCTACAAATATGCCCCAACAGATTTGCAGTTATACCTCTCCTTCTCGGCCTTCCTCGAGGTGCAACTTCCCTTCAAACAATCATGAGAAGGCTCCAACCACAACCTGTCTACCTCGTTGAAGTACTTGTCTTCTTACAACCCAAACAGAAGTATGAATGCCCTAATCTGAGTTTCTCCAACGAGCTCCTTTTTCTACCTTGCATTACTAGTAATGGATGAGTACTTGGATATGTCAAATGAGGGAGAAATTACCTCTATATATACCAATCAGTGGGAGCCAAGAGACGTGACTATTGGATTAGGTGAGGTGACATATAGAAGAGGCTGAATTTTATAATTTGACCATAATCAATAGAAATTCATATCTTCATTTGTACATGTCGAAATCAGATTATATCTAGATCAATCCTACACCTCTCGGAGAGAGGAATCCAAGAAAATTATCAATTGTCATAAATAAGATGACCCATGTGGAGTTTGGTCCTAGTTTCCAATTTTAACGCTCCCTCTCAACTAGGGATAACTCCATCTGCTAATCCATCTGCCAGTCGGTACTATCTCTGCCATCAATGCACTACTCTTCACTCTTATGCTCTCCTTTGCTCTGCTCTACTGAACTATGAAGAAGAAGAAGTGATCGAGAATGTATCATACCATTCTCTACTGACCCGAAGTCAGTCCAAGATAAAAGAGAGTGTCTCATTCCACTCTTACTGACCTGAAGTCAGTTCTAATCAAAAGAGGGGTCTCATACCACTCTTACTGACCCGAAGTCATTTCCAATCAAAAAAGAGAGTCTCATACCACTCTTACTGACCCGAAGTCAGTTCCAATCAAAAGAGAGTGTCTCATACCACTCTTACTGACCCAAAGTCAGTTCCAATTGATCCCAGATCAATATCGGTCATCTTAGCATAGGGAGTATGGTAGTACATGATGCATCCATTGGTAATATTATTGTCCCTATCCTCATTTCCCTACTCATTGGCCAGATGAGAGGTACTTCCCATGAGTCCTAGACTCCATGGGTAGGATGTCTCAACAGGAGAATGATGAATCGCTCATTATGCCTACATGTCGCCATGGGGTATCACAAAGGAAGGTTGAACCATTCACCTTGTATACAGCAAACCACTAGGGGAAGGCTGAACCACTCACCCTATGGTTTCTCATTGCTCCAAGAAGTACCCCAATCCCCCCGGACCTCCCAGAGCTCAATGTCCATAACATATAGGGCCCTCACAAGAGGGTCTCTCCACGACTCCAAGTCGTTCCCAGAAGGCCAAGAACTTGACTTTCCCCAGGGGCTTTGTTAGAATAACGGTGACCTGATCATCAATCCCAATGTGATGGAGCCTTATTTCTCTTCATTGTACTGTATCCTGGATAAAGTGGTACCTAATATCTATATGCTTGGAGCGATCATGAAATACGAGATTCTATGATAATCAAATCCCACTTTGGTTTTCAAAGAGGATCACGGTGGTATCCAACACATGTCCAAACAGCTCATTAAAGAGCTTCCTCAACCAGACAACTTCATAGGAGGCCATACTAGCAATTGTGTATTTGGCATCGGCGGTGCTCAAGACAACCGATTTCTGCTTCTTGCTCATCCAAGATATCGAATTAGAACCCAAAGAAAAAACAACATCCATAAGTGCTCTTGCGATCCACCACATTTCCAGCCCAATCAGTATCAGAATAACCATGCAACCTCACATCTTTGGCGGTGTATCTCAGTCCATGAATGATTGTGCCCCAAAGATATCTCAAAAGATTCTTTGCACCAATCCAGTGTATATGATGAGCCTCAACCATATATTGGCCCAGCGTGATAAATGCAAAACATATGTCCGGACTAGAGTTCACCAAGAACATCAGTGCTCCTATGAGTTGACAATACTTAGAAGCATTTCCCAATTCAGGTCCAGCAACACTACCACATAAATTCTTGAAGTTAAGTTCCATCAGGGTAGTCACAGGCTTGCAGTCCACCATCTCAAATCTTTTCAAAATCTTTCCAACATATTTTCCTTGAGATAGGAAATTTTTTCCTAGCTTTTGCCAGACCTCCAATCCTAGGAAGTAGTGCCGAGGTCCTTCATCTCAAATTCAAAATCCAACTCCCTCTTGAATGAGAGGATCTCAATAAACATCATGGCTTCCTTTAAACATTGGAAATGTATTCATGTTCAAAGTATATCCATCAAGCCATCTGCACCTTACTATTCATCCTTCGGTCTATTCATCAAAGTCAGCCAATCATGATGCCTCTTAAGTAACAAGGATATCATTTTAGAGCCATCATATATCATATTATAATTAGCTATCATGAATAAACACCCTTTGACATGGTTATCTTTCTTGAAAAACTCTATGGCTCCCTCTGAGGCCAATACGTCAGATGGTCATTTAGCTTTCAACGATGAGATTGCTAAATGATTTCTTCCATGTGCATGAAACTACTCAATAAGGATGATTTTCTCATCCACGCATTTGTATCCATATGACCATTATAAGTGACTTTTCTCTAACTTCTAAATTTCATCATCTTCCTTTGAATTGAGGGAGTATAACATCAGCTATTTCACAAAAAATAAATAGTGTTTCTATATCAATGATATCTAGTTTCAAATCATCTGTTGAGATGAGCGATATGTCAAAGTTGTTCCTAACCAGCATATTCATGTATGTTGTATTCCTCCCAAAACTTGTCATACAACTACTTTTGTACTCCATTAAAAGATGTCAAGGACAAAGAATTAGATATGTCCTTAAGTTCATCAAACTATTTTGAACTTACACATCTTGTTCACAACTTCGATTGTGAACAAGATCCATTGCCAATGCTCTTGTCATTGATGACTTTCCATGCTTGATGTTGAGTTTCCCAATATAATTGTTAATGTAATGAGTAACACGTGCCATACCTAGAGTTGGGCCATGTGGATGGTGACATCACCCTAGTGGAAGTGGTTGTTGACATCACCTCGGTGCCTTGTCCCTAACGATTTATAATGGAGACGCAACCCCATTGGGAATTAATATCCAATGTGATGTGGTGCAGTAGAGCGCACCTGCATAGGCATAAGGGAGACAGGTTTGGGTTGAATTGCATTGATGTGGCAGTAGATGTGGCGACAAGACATGGCAAGCTCCACGTAAAAAAAAGGGTAGTCCCTGAGAGTTTCAATGAGGAATTGTATTGGAACCTGCTAGGATTCTATTTGTGGTGCACATGTACATTGACTATATATATTATGTATTATGTTTGGGTCTTGAAAGCTCTAGAGAGGGGTCAATACGTGGCTTGACGTGAACGGGTTTGTAAATAAGGTAACACTTCCATATGGAAGTGATGTGGATGACTTGACTCAGATAGCCACGTGAGTGAAATGTGGGGATCATGTGAGCGCCACATGGCAAGTCAAGATGACATGGCATTATCCGATAAGCATACCTTTGAATGGCCATATATTTTGATCTGAGAGTTGGATTGAGACAAATTTGGCATCGTTGGAAAGGTCTCGACAAGACGAACACAATGATGTTATATGTTTTAAGTTTTAAGAAAGTCGAAAAGGGTTGAAAATTTTAAACCCCATTTCCATAGCTAGACTCTGGAAGTTGGGTTAACGTAATAACTTCCTCCTTCTATCCTTGGTTGGGGCTAGAGATAGTAGGGGGTTTATTACACTTGTTCCAACAATATGCAATTAATTTATTACAAAATCACATCTCAAAATTCCTTGTATTTTTGTAGATTTGTAGTTAGCATTATATATATATATATATAATATATATATATATATATATATATATATATATATATATATATATATATATATATATATATATATTCAAAAAATCAAAACTATTTCTAACAAAAAAATCCAAAAAACTTTTCAAATAGTGAATATCTTGACTAAATTATGGTTTATATTGCATTTCTTGATCACTTCATTGGATAATCACCGCAAAAAATTGTATTTAAGGAATCCCTAAATTGCTAAGGTTGTACACCCTCCTCCACACCTTCATTTATTTCATATTTTTGTTTTAATATATTTTTGAGTGTTTTGAAGCCAATTACAAGTCCTGGAAGCATTTTACAACAATTGAAAGTGATTGAAGGTAAACCATTGTCTTGGGATATGTGAAATCCAATATTAAATACTTAGTATTCATCACATTTGATCTAAAGAAGTTTTTCATTAATTAATATTTACTTTTAGATCACATATTGGTTTCCCAAAACGATTTGTAGATCTGACCATCATTTTCAGTCAAGTCAATTTTAGGGTCTCATAGTTTTCGGCTATTTTCAGGTAGTTGAATCACAGGTTGGATCTTTCATAATATTTACCCAAATTTAGTGTTATTGTGCTCATTGGAAAGATCTTTTGTAGTACTAACATCTCCAATTAAGTCATTTGAGTTTCATGTCCACTAAAAGCCATTTTCTAGTCTCTGAAGTGGCATTTTTCTTTCTGGCCTTGTGCACTCTACAAAAATACAAAAGTTACGCATATAATAAAAAAGTATATTATCTTCTTACAACCTTATAGAATAGGTATAACAACATTATTTTGTCTTCTATTGTGGTAAGAAGCTCTCATACTCAATTTGTGGCATTCTTAAACTGATTTTCTGACATATTGAGTATTTTCCTTTGTTGGTCTGCAATAATAGTTGGTTGTTATGTTTTAATCAACTCATAATTTGGTTATTTAGCTAACTCCTATCTCTTCCATGTACTTCATCTAGGCATTGATCTATTGTTTCTTTGGTTGAGCTGTTGTGTAGGGATATCACCTGTGACACTTAGTGGGAGTTGGCCTAAAGCGAGAGGAATACATTGAGGTGACATTGGGTGTACTCCTAATAATTCTTACAACATAACAATCTTGTTTGAACCTGTTAGAAAATTATATATTACAGAGCAATGGAACACATAAAATATTGCAGAAATATAAACACAGAAAACGCATAAAACAAGAGAGACACAGATATACGTGGTTCACCCAGTTTAGGCTACATCCACGGAGAAACAGCCAATCCTTCTTTTATTATATTATCCAACAAACTAAAGAGATACAATCTACAGTAGATCCGCTGTAACACCCTCTTCGCTCTCAATCTCCTCTCTCTTTTCTTCACTCAGAATACAGATATATTAGACGCAATACAATTCCCTCATATATAGTGAGGTTTTGCCTTCTAGATAAAAAACCATAAATTAAATATAACTTCTACCGTCAGATCATCTGCCTAATGAACAACCCAGGTTGACTAAAAACTATTAGACTTTTACAAGGCAATTTTACATCTGTTTTTAGCTTCGAGGGCGCTACCCCCGAGCCCCCGCCGGTGAATCACTGGCCCCCGAACCCCCCAGCCGGGGGGGATTGGCCCCCCTGACCCCCCCGGGGGGGGGACAAGTCCCCCCCACGTGGAGGGGTGTACAATCTTCCTGGGGTATACATCCAGCTGAAACCTTTGAATACAAAAGATAATCAGGCTCCACACCCAACAGAACCTTTCCAACACTGCTAGTTTGAGCGGTAACATAACCTATTCTGCAAATCACCATAAACAATTTATCAAATTCAAATGGGAAGGAAGAAAATATAAATTGTTCAGATTCCACCCTCCACCAACCCAAATTGTATCTTAGTAAATGACAAAAATAATTATGAAAGGGACACCAATATACATCACACAATACCATCAAATGGAGACAATAGCACCAAAGTAGTGCATTCTCAATATCCAGAGATTGAAGCATTGATCCACAAATACAAGGTATTACAAGACTTACCAATGAAGCTACCTCCAAAGAAAATTATAGAAAATATAATGGAAGTTAAACCAAATTCAATACTGGTGAATATCAAACCATATCAATATCCTCACCATAATAAAACGAAAATAAGAAGATTGATTCAATACCTATTAAGGTGTGGAGTTATTACAACAATTAAGAGCCCACATTTAACCCAGGTAGTGTTGGTTCAGTAGACTATTCGTAGATTATTGAGGCTAAAACAAGATAACTATAAAAAACAAGTTTCATATCCCATTTATAGACGAAACATTGGATGGGTTTCATGGAGAAAAATATTTCTCAAAATTAGATATAAAATCGAGATATTATCAAATTCGTGTATGGCTAGAAGATGTGACAAAAATTGCTCTCAAAACTCAAGATCATTACAAATTTAAGGTTGTCATTCAACCTAACCAACGCCCCTGCCACCTTCTAGGAAACCATGATTGAGCTCTTTTAAACCTATCTAAGAAAGTTTGTACTAGTCTTTTTTGATGACATTCTTATCTACAACAAGACATGGAAGAAACATCTTCAAAATTTGGAGCAAGTAATTTCTCTCCTAGAAGAAAACTAGTTCTATGTAAAAATATAGAAATGTGTTTTTGGTAAGGATCAAGTTGGATACCATGGCCATTTCATATCCAAAGAAGTTAAGGTGGATTCAAATAAAATCAAAGCAATCATGGAATGACCAAGGCCAAATAACTTATCAAAACTAGGAGGATTCCTTTGATTAGTAGGTTATTACAGAAGATTCATCAAGAATTATGCTCAATTAACAACACCACTATCTCACTTGTTGAAGAAAAATTCCTTCCAATGGAGTAACCAAGTAGAATAATATTTCGAAGCATTGAAAAAATTTATGTTATCTACACTTATGCTAGCAACACTCGATTTCACAAAACCATTCATGGTAGAATGTGATGCTGCAAGAGTTGAGATAGGTGCAGTTTTAATGCAAAATGATATTCAGATGACTTATGAGAGCCAAAAATCAACATGAGGGAATGCCTAAAGAGATAAATAGATGTTGGCCATTATCCATGCGCTAGCCAAGTGGAAACAATACCTTTAAGGGAGTAAATTCTCAATATGCACAGATCACAATAGCCTTCAATTCTTATTACAACACAAAACATTCTTAACCAAACAACAAAAATGGATGGAAAAACCTCCTACCATTGATATGGAAATATTACATAAAAAAAGGGTAAAAAAATGTAGTTGTTGATGCATTGTAAGAGATACAAAATGAGAATATCATGACACCAGGGTTGTTTCACCCCTTGCACATTCTTGACCAAGAATGGAAAGAGATATCAATGGATTTCATTGAAGGATTACCTATTTTATGGCAATAAAAAAAATTGGATTCAACAAAACAAATGTTAATGTTTTCTATAGAAACATCTATAAATTGCATGATTTTTTGAAGGTCATTATGAGTAATAAGGATCCAAATTTTATGGGGAACTTTTGGTTTGCACACAAACCAAAATTGTCGATTGGGGGTAGCATTGGAGGTGATCTAGCCATGAAAATTGGTGGAGAGGCTAAAGCACATGAGATCTCCAATACCTAGAAATGGTTTGGGCAGATTCTAAATAGTTTGGGAGATATTAAAATAATTAATATTTTTAATGGAATCCCTAAGTCTAAACTTAGGGAAAATAAAATATTAATGTGAATTAATATAAAACTGTGTTAGAAGGGTCCAAAAGTCATGGATCAAGCCAGAGTTAATGTTAGCAGTTGATTAGGGACTTAATCTTGGCCGTTGAATTATCAACAAGAAAAGTATAAGAGGAGACTTGAGGGTCACTTGGAGAACACACCGAGTTGATCAAGATTTCGATTATCTGGGGCAGGGTTTGCTGAGGAAGTCGAAAGAGTGATCAGAGTTGTAGTTGAGGGGCAATGAATACAAAAGCAGAGAGGTAGAGAGGGTATCAAGAGAATCAACACAAAAGGCAGGAAAGAGAGACGCAGAGCCAGCTAGAGGCCACGCAGAGCCAACTAGGGCCCACGCAGAGGCAGCCAGGAGTTGCGCAGTGCCTCAGAGAGCTAGCGTGGGTGACACAGTGGCTCTAGAGGCTGACGCAATGCCTCCAGAGGTTGACATAGGGCTTATTGGGCTGACGCTCAGCCAGGAAGGGCTGACGCAGTCCCTAAAGGCAGACGTTGGGGTTTTCATGGGGCAGATTGGAGCTGGGAGCTATTAGAGTGTTTATCCGAGGTTTCAGCTGAAACATCTGTCTCCGACTGAGAGGTACTACTGTCGAGATTATTCTTTGTTGGGTGAGTTGGTTTTGGCACCTAGATTGTATTATGAAACTGCTTAATAATTAAAACCCTCAGATAGTTGCACTAGTTTTCCTGCACTGGGTTTTTCCGGGGACATTGTTCCAAAAACAATGGTGTCACTTGTGTGCTTGTTTTGTTTCTTTCAGTTGATGATCTGTAATGTGTTGAGCATGTCCTTGTATTTATTTTCAGTATTTACATGGTAAATAACTTGTTAATTAATCAAAACAAGTAGGCAGAAATAAATCAGAAAAGTACATGAAGGGTTTCTAACAGTTAGACTTAGAAATTCCACCATGGTATCAGAGCGTGGTTGCAGATCACAAGAGAACTGAGGACATCAGCCGAGCAGAGCTGCAACAGCAGAAAAAAGTTGTCCCGAGCGACATAAGTTGTTACTAGCAGAGAATCAACAAGAAAGGGGTGACGCAATGCATGCGTCATCAAGTTTGAATCGGGAAGAGGATTAGTGCAGTGGAAAAGGGGAGCATACTCGACCTATGTTGTGCCCGGTCATCTTTCCCAATCAAGAAGGATTGACACTTGTGGCCAGGAGGTGCGGATATTGCTGGTGACAGGATTGCGCAGAGCCTAAAAGTGCTAACCTTCAGGTTGTTGGGGCTTAGGAGGTTGTGGGTAAGTTGTAGAGTGAAGTTGGTGGGGTACTGTAGTCAGAACAATACCTAACAGGGCAAGACCAAGGAGGAGGGAGTTTCTACCGAGGATTTCTAGCCAAGAAATCTGGATTAGTGGTGCAGTTGCACTAAGGATCGGAGTGGGGGTATCTCGACAATGGCAGAGGGGTTTCTAGGAGAGAAATCGAGGCTCAGAGGGAGTCACACTGAGAACTTCCAGAAGGGAAGTAGAGGAGTAGTGAGATGGAAGTGAACGAGGTAAGAGACTAGGATAGACTGGACGGATCCTCAAACTTCGTAGTCTGGAAGGCCAGAATCTTATTCGTTCTAGATAGGAACCGTCTCAAGAACTTCGCCTTGAGCACAATAACAGTCCTAGCTGACCCGACTAATAACGATAAGTACGAGGATGTAATAGCAAGGGCCAAGAGCATCATCCTTGATGGGCTCAAGGACCACGTAGTACCACACAATGCCGAGAAGAACACAACAAATAAGATGTGGGAGGCCCTAAAGAATTTATATCAGCATACTTCCGTGCTGAGGAAGATGCTACTAGAAAATCAGTTGCAGTCATACCAGATGCACAAGGGAGAACAGATTGACATCTTCCTCAGTCGATTGAAGGAGATTCAGGATCAACTGACTTCCATAAGGGTCGCGTCGTATCAAGAATTGATGGTGAGAACAGCCCTGAACACAGTCTCAGAAGACTGGGAGGTGTTTGTCCAAAGCATATTGGGAAGGGAAACCCTTCCAGATTGGGAGGAAATGTGGGTGACTCTTCGCCAAGAAGAGATCAGAGGGCTAAGAAAGGCAGGAAGTAGCAGCAAGGGGGTAAGAATCAAGAAGGACGAAAAGGAGGATGATGCCCTAGCATTTGATGGAAAGCAGGAGAAACTGAAAAAGAAGGACCTCTCCAAGGTCAAATGCTTCAACTGTGGGAAACTGGGTCACTATGTGAGCTAGTGTCTAAGGAAGAAGAGAAAAGGAAAGGCTTCTGAGACCAAGGCAGCACCAGCAAGGGCAGAGAAGGAAGTGGAGATAGATGATGATTGTGCCATGAGTGCTCACGCACCACTTGAGCGGAAGTGGGGAGACATCGAGCTATAGTCAGACAGACTATAGGCGATGAGGGGCAGGATCCTTGAGGTACCCAAACTCTCAGATTATACCTGGCTACGGGAGCCTCGAAGAGGAGTAGCAGTATTGGCAGATGTCAGTAGAGATAGATGCGAATGGAGCGACAGAGGGAGCTACGTGCAAGAGTCCCAGGACAGCGTGAGGCAGCAGTGCGATATGCTATAGTTGATGTAGCAGCCCAAAGGTCAGAGAAGGAGCACTTGTTAGTGACAAAGGGAGCTTTAGCATCGAGGGTGTCTCTAGCCTAACAGAGATGTCAGAGTTGGGAGATCAATTACTTACTTCTCAGTATCTGAGTTGCAGTGCAGCAGTTTGCAGTGGCAATGTTATGGGCAGCACGATGCAGAATGATGAGAGGGGTTGATGTGCAGATGTAGCAGTGGCAATGGCAGGGCCATGGGTAGCGGTTTATGATGCAGCGGTGCAGAGGATGTTGGGCAGAAAACCTAGCATCAGTACAGGGACCGATGCCGGATGATCAAGGTGATGCTTAGTGAGGAGTATTACTGGAGCACAGTCCTTTCTAAGAGGGATTTTTTATTTGGGGTAGCATCGGAGGTTCTTTACCCACAAATATTAGTGGAGAGGCTAAAGCACATGAGTTCTCCAATACCCAGAAATGGTTTGGGAAGATTCTAAACAGTTTGGGAGATATTAAAATAATTAATATTTATAATGTAGTCCCTAAGTCTAAACTTAGGAAAAATAAAATATTAATGTGAATTAATATAAAACTGTGTTAGAAGGGTCAAAAAGTCATGGATCAAGCTAGATTTAATCTTAGTCATTGATTAGGGACTTAATCTCAGTCGTTGAATTGTCAACGAGAAAAGTATAAGAGGAGGCTTGAGGGTCACTTGGAGAACACACCAAGTTGATCAAGATTTCGATTTTCTGGGGCAGGGTTTGTTGAGGAAGTCAAAAGAGTGATCAGAGTTGCTGCTGAGGGGTAGTGAATACAGAAGCAGAGAGGCAAAGAGGGTACCAGGAGAATCAGTGTGGAAGCCGAGAAAGAGGAACGCAGAGCTTGCCAGAGGCCACACAGAGCCATCTAGGGCCCACACAGAGGCAGCCAAGAGCTGTGCAGTGCCTCAGAGAGCCAGCGTGGGTGATGCAGAGGCTCTAGAGGCTGACACAATGCCTCCAAAGGTTGACGCAAGGGTTATTGGGCAGACGTTGGGCCAGGAAGGGCTGACGCAGTCCCTAGAGGCAGATGTTGGGGTTTTCGTGGGGCATATTAGAGCTCGGAGTTGTTGGAGTGTTTATCCGGGGTTTCAGCCGGAACATGTGTCTCCAACTGAGAGGTACTACTGCCGAGATTATTCTCTGTTTGGGGAGCTGGTTTTGGCACCCAAATTGTATTCTGAAACTACTTAATAATTAAGACCCTCAGATGGCTGCACTAGTTTTCCCACATTGGATTTTTCCGAGGACATTGATCCAAAAACAGCGGTGTCACTTGTGTGCTTGTTTTGTTTCCTTCAGTTGATGATCTGTAATGTGTTGAGAATGTACTTGTATTTATTTTCAGTATTTACATGGTAAATAACTTGTTAATTAATTAGAACAAGTAGGCATAAATAAATCAGAAAAGTACATGAAGGGTTTCTAATAGTTAGACTTAGAAATTCCAACTAAAATATCCCTTAATATGAGTTCAATTTACAAACACATGGACAAGCATACATTGTTAATAAACATCTGAAAACATACTAATGAAAAATGTTTAATGATATTAAAGGGAAAAATATGAGAGCATTTCAGAGCTCCAGTGCGGTGATGGCTAGGGTTCGACCCTAGCCAACCTTCTCCATTGATTTTGCTCAATATTATGATGCTTGGACTTTGATTCAGATCCTTCTCATCAGTGCCCTTAGTCGATTTGCTCCAAAATGGGGAAAAAATCTCCATGTCGCTTCATTTCTTCATTGTCTTCAATGTTTGGAACAAAACCATTGGTTTCGGTTGAAATCCCTCTTGTTGCAGTTGATCCTCATTCCTTTGTTGTTGTTCTTGGGAATGATGGGTAGAGTTTTTCTGCCTCGTGGTGTCTACTTTGTTGGCTATTTTGAATGCATTTGATTCTATTGGTGTTGCCCCTTCTTCCTCTGTATTGGGCTCCTCCCAAGCGCCATCAAATTCTTTTTGCGACATAGTTAAAGCAACAGATTTCAACCTCCCTTCTATCTTTAAAATGATCCCTGTCAATGAGGCTCCTACAATGGAAGTTGCTATGGGAGAAAAATCTCTCAGTGAAGTTGAGTTTTTCTCTAAAGTGGGTTTGATTTGCAGGTTAATTGGGCTTTGGCCAAATCTTTTTTATCTACACTCGTGGATTAACGAGCATTGGAAACCCCTCATCTCCGTTGAGCTTAACATTTTTTCTTTGGATAGAGGTTTTTTTACCATAGTTTTCAATAAAGTTGGTAATTGGGTGCAGATTCTGGAAGTTGGTCCTTCGTTTTGGGGTTGTACTGCTCTTTCTTTGCAACCTTGGTTTCCCTCATTTGACCCTCTCTCGACTTCTATCACAATTTCTCATTTCTGGGTAAGGATCCATAATCTCCCTTTGCATTTGTGGAACGTTGCTTCTTCAACTTCTATTGGTAATGCTCTAAGCAGGTTTCATTGTCGTAGTGAAGACACTAGACTTTATCTCAAACCAACGTATGCTTGTATATGCATTGATATGGATTTCAGTAAGGGTTTCCCTGCTGAGATTAAGCTCATTGGTCCTGACTTCTCCTGGGTTCAATCCTTGGACTACATAAATGTTTCTTTTCATTGCAAAGGCTATTATGTGACTATTCATTCCCTCAAGACCTGTCCCAATGTTAGGAAATCAAAGTCAAAATTCTTCTCTAGTGATACGGATCTCTTCAGCTACTAGAATTAAACAAGATCTTTTATTTATGTGATGTTAGCATAATTGCAGGTGAGAGAGTATGAAAAACCACATGTGCATGTTTTAAGGAATAGGAAACATAATGACAACCATCAAATCAAAGAACACAAACACATTGATAACGAAGTTCACCTAGTGTGGGCTACGTCTCCGGGTTCAGTGTCAATAGTGGGGAGGCTGCTTCATTAAATGTTGCAAGACAATGATGATTACATAGTACATTCTTTGTCTTTACAAGGATAAACTCCCTCAACCGGAGTGGAATGTCTCTCCACGAGACGTTCTCCTATAGGAACTCTCACTCAAATGGGACCTCCTTCATCATGACAAACTAATAAATTCTCACATGATGTGGCATATAAGTATCCTTCAACATAATGGTAACAAGGATCTCAACAACTAAATCATCATCTTAGCAAATCAAAAGAAAATCATGGCATCACTACATCATATACCTCCACCTTCGAGGATGGCCTAAAAATGCGAAGCTCTGCTGACGAACCACACAACATTGTTGAATTCGTGGTGCGAAATCGTGTCGAACGACTATAAACTTGGCCCCTTTCTGACACAGTAAAAATCTGGACCTTTGGGAATCTCAAAAATTCCCCCAAAGGTTCCTTCTTGGAGATGGGAAAAAAATCCATTGCTCGGATGAAAATTCTAAGCACACCACTGCGCTCCTTGCAAAATTTTGAGAAAAATGACTATAAATTCGGCATCATTCTACCTTTGTAAAAAATTAGCCTCCAAGGGAATCTTTTAAATTCCTCAAGATTCCTCACTGCTCACTGCCTAAAATTCTGTTGCTCAGATGAGAAAACATACCACACCATCATGTTCCCTTTGAAATTCTAGCTCGTTCGAGGATAAAGTTAACATGATTTTGTCACTGTGAAAAATTTCCCTCCAAGGAATCATTTAGATTCCTTTAGCATCAAAGAATATTCATGCAAGATTTTGTCTCGAAAAATGTGCAAGGAATGGTTCTTCCTCGGCCACTATGTCAAGTTTCGGCCTTCGGTTCATGGTTCCACAGGTGTTGGGTTCCGCTCCTCCTTCGACCACGACTCCATTGCCTCTGTTCCGCCTCCTCTCCTCCCGTTGGTCGAATGAGAAATGTTAGTTTAAATATTTTTATGGGTAGAGTTTTTTTATGTCAAACCCATTGGGTCGTTGGCAGAGTGCTAACTTTGGGCGTAGGTGGTCCGAGTTCAAAACTTGACCATTGCTTGATTTGGTTAACAAACAATTTATTTTGTTTTGGGCGAACTATTAAATTTTGGTTGGGCATCGTTTAGTTTTGGAGATGATGAGATCACTCGTTTGGCAGGCCAACCCACTGGGTCGGGCAAGTTCGAACCCCGTCGGCCTCACATTAACATTCAAGTGGCAACTGAATGTTGGTTTGGGGAGGCAAATTATGGTATTGGATGGCGCAGTCATTGTTTTGGAGCGACGGTTTAATTGAATATCAGTTAGTGGTTTACGTTGTTGTTGGGCCGTCGCATTGGGTGGGCCAACCTCCCGGGTGGCGCAGGTTCAAACCTCGCCGATCCATTTTTAAATGGTGTCGTTGCAATATAGTGGGGGTGGCGAGGTTTTACCACCTTCCACCCACGTTTAAAATGTTAGTTTTGGGGGTTGGCAAGGGTGGTGACCCACCAACCTTGAAATGTATTTAAAAAAAATACTATTCAATTCTTTTTATCAAATTTTGGGGTTTACCATACAAATTAATGAGGCGACAAATTTTCTCTTTCTAGCCGTCGAATTTCGTGCACCAACCCTTTTCCAAATTGTTGTCTCGTTAGTGACTCGCACTAGACCTAGTTTGACTCGAACTTTGACCGACTATAGCTTGAGCTTACGAACTCAAATTTGAGTGTCATTTGAGTTGTTGGAATCAGGACGAAAAACACTAAGGTTTGGTCATGGTTTCACTTCAATAAGATGACTTTGATTTTTGAGCTATTACTAGATTATGAGCATCTCTGAAGCCACCTGGATTATTCCTCCCCACTGAGGAGATTTTTTTCCTCCAAAATCATGAACATAATCTGCAACTAATGTGTTACATTTTTTGCACAACAAGTGTCATGACAGTCCACACTTCCTTCTCCTTCACCCTTGTTCTTCAAAGCCATAAGTGATAAGCTGACACCTGCATCCTCTGCAAACCTGTAGTACATTCTTTGCAAACTACATGTTCAATTACATGACCCAAGCATTCCCATACTTGCCAAGAGTTTATAAGACAGATTCTTTAGTCAAATTTACATCAGAATAGAAACCAATACCCCAGCTATCAATAAAAGGCCAAAACATCATCGTTGTTTTAATAAGCGATGGGAAACACATCATTACTTTTACATTTATATCGCAACACATGATTTACAAAATGCGGCCATGAAAAGCTACTATATCTAGAAAAACCATCTCTCACTCATCAAAGTGAATGGGTCATCTCTCTGTAGCGGATTCGCTTGTTGAACATCTTCACTAGCTAGTTCCTACATGGACACTTTGCCCTTGAGACACTGCTTTGGATAGAGCCTCCAACATGTGGCTCTTTGATGTCCACCTCTGTTGCATTGACTGTAAAAATTCTTCTTCCTCCATACCCGCTTAACCTTATTCCATCCCTGATGTGGAGAAGGCCTTTCACGCCTCGTCCTCTTTCTTATTGTCATTTTATTCCAGCACTCAGCAACCACATTGGTTATGCAAACCACAAAAGCTACTTGGTTTTCTACTCCATGATTTCTGCTCATCATTAACAACATGCTTGTAATCAAAATTAACTTTAGAATACTGAGACTTTTTATACCTCTCTTGACCGCCTCTAGTGCAATTCTGGCGATGAGAGCTTCTCTTAGCTCTTCCTTTGCAATGTGCACTGTCATGGGAGGATTTTGATGTGTTCCAATCATCCTCTTCCTCCAATGGCTTTGAAAATTCCTTGGAACCTTCTGATACATTTGATCACTCTCCTTCAGTGTATCCCAAACCTGCAAATCAAGGTCTTTGTACAACCTCCAATGGTTGAGTCATTCCTTGGCCATTAACACCAAGTCCTCCTCCTTTATATCCAATCTTGGTAAGGGGTCTCATGTCAGTTTCTAAAATGGGTACCTCCATGTTTCCAACAAAAATAACATCACGTGAAAACGAAACTGAAGAATGATCAACATTGTTTACCTCAAGTGTCAATTCTGAAATAGGTGATGATGGCTTCGCTAAGCCTTCGTTGCGCTTCAATTTTTCCAAGGCATTTTTCATGGCTCATAACTGAAGTTGCAATATGTGCTTCTCCTCTTTTTCTTCTCATAAAAGTCTCCTCAATTCAACATTATCTGCTTTAAGTCTCTAATTGATATCCTCATCTGAATGACGAGAAGACGATGAAGAATATGAATTTTCACTCAAGGGGGTAGATGGAGCATCATCCTCTGCTCTTTCTTTCTCATTCCTCTCTTACCATTTTCTTCTCATAATCGACATACATTATGTCCACCATGTGTGCCATCCTGAGGAGGTCCTCGTAGAGATCTTTGTTCTTCTCCATTTCCCTTCTTGTTGAATGTTCAATCTCTGGTTATCATTCACACTTGCAATTCACATCAATGAGAAGAACGCTCTAATACCAAACTTGATTCGGATCTCTTTAGCTACCGAAATTAAACAAGATCTTTTACTTATGTGATGTTAGCAGAATTGCATGTGAAAGAGTATTAAAAACCACATTTGCATGTTTTAAGCAAGAGGAAACATAATGACAACCATCAAATCAAAGAACACAAACGCATTGATAACGGAGTTCACCCAATGTGGGTTATGTCTTCGGGCCTAGTGTCAAGAGTGGGGAGGCCACTTCATTAAATGTTGCAAGATGATGATGAGTACATAGTACATTCTTTGTCATTACAAGGATAAATTCCTTCAACCAGAGTAGCATGTCTCTCCACGAGAAGTTCTCCTATAGGAACTCTCACTCAAATGGGCCCTCCTTCAACATGACAAGCTAATAAATTCTCACATGACGTAGCAAACAAGTATTTGTCAACATAATGGTAACAAGGATCTCAACAACTAAATCAACATCTTAGCAAATCAAAATAAAAACATACATCACTGCATCATATACCTCCACTTCCGGGGATGGCCTAAAAATGCAAAGCTCTGCTAACAAAACAGACCACACCATTGAATTCGTGGTGCGAAATCGTGTCAAATGACTATAAACTTGGCCTCTTTCTAACATTGTCAAAATCTGGGCCCTCGGGAATCTCGAAGACTCCTCCAAAGATTTCTTCCTAGAGATGGGCGAAAAATCCGCTACCTGGATGAAAATTCTGAGCACACCATTGCACTCTTTGCGAAATTTTGAGAAAAATGACTATAAAGTCAGCATCATTCTGTCTCTATCAAAAATCAACATCCAAGGGAATATTTTAGATTCTTCAAGATTTTGTAAAGATTCATCACCATTGACTCCCTGAAATTTTGTTCCTCAAATGAGGAAACGAACCACGCCATCACGTTCCTTGTGAAATTCTGGTTCGTTTGAGTATAAAGTTGACATGATTATGTCACTATGAAAAATTGCCCTCTGGGGAATCTTTTAGATTCCTTAAGCATCAAAAAATATCCCTGCAAGATTTTGTCTCAAAAAATGTGCCAGAAATGGTTCTGCCTCGACCACAGTGTCAAGGTTATGCCTTTGGTTCACGGTTCCACAGGTGCTGGGTTCTGCTCCTCCTTCGGTCATGGCTCCATTGGCTTCGTTTCACCTCCTCTCCTCTCGTTGGTCGAATGAGAAATGTCGGTTTAAATTTTTTTTACGGGTGGAGTTTTTAATGTCATGCCCATTGGGCCATTGGCAGAGTGCTAACTTTGGGCGCGGGTGGTCTGGGTTCAAAACCCACCCGTTGCCTGATTTGGTTAACAAACAATTTATTTTGTTTTTGAAGGACTATTCAATTTTGGTTGGGTGTCATTGACTTTTGGATATGATGAGGCCATCGGTTTGGTGGGTCAACCAACCGAGCTGGATGGGTTCAAACCCCGGCATCCTCATGTTAACAGTCAAGTGGCAACTATAGGTTGTTTTAGGGTGGCGAGTTATGGTATTGGATGGCACATTCATTGTTTTGGAGTGGCGGTTAGAGCGACGATTTAATTGAATATTGGTTGGTGGTTTACATTGTTATTGGGCCGCTGCATTGGGTGGGACGGCCTCTTGGCCGACGCAAGTTCAAATCCTGCCAGCCCATTTTTAAATGGTGTCATTACAATGTAGTGGGGCTGGCAGGGTTTGACCGCGTACCACCCATATTTAAAATGTTGGTTTTGGGGGTTGGCGGCCCACCAACACTGAAATATATATATATATTATATAATATATATATATATATATATATATATATATATATATATTATATATATATATATTATATAATTAAAATACACTATTCAAATTTTTTTACGAAATTTTGGGGTTTATCGAACAAATTCGCCTGTTCTAGCCGTCGGATTTCATGCGCCGACCCTTTGCCAAATTGTTGCCTCGTTAGTGACTGCGACTACGTCTAGCTTGATGAGAACTTTTACCAACTATACCTTCAACATACGAACTCGGTCACGTCGTTGGAATCAGGATGACGAGCACTACGATCTGGTCCTAGTTTCACTTCAATCCGATGACTTTGATTTTTGAGCTATTACTGGATTTTGAGCATCTTTGGAGCCACTTGGATCATCTAGGAAACCAAAATGGTGAGATGGTGCAACAATTTTATTCGAAAAGTAGTATGTAAAATTTTTGCAATATTTTAGGTTGTTCCTAGGTGCTCTAGCCCGAACCTTAAAGGTTTCTTGGAATATTTGCTCCCAGAAATTATAGCTCCCTTCTTTTATTAATACAAACACTTAGCCATTTCTCTAATAATATATATATATAATATATTATATATAGATAGTATAAATATGAAAAGATACCTTTGTTATTTTCTGGCAGAAAAGCAAAACAAATGGTTCTAATGGTTGCATTTAGTCGAATGGTAGTATAATTCTACCTACCACACATCCAAAAAAATGATTACTTTTTGAGCCTTATATGTTTATGAACTATTGAGAAATCAATGCTTATAGGAATCAGGGTTTGATTCCTCTTTCTTGATAATTACTTGTGAGTTATGTTGGCTTCTTTTACTTCTTTATTATTTTATCCTTTATCAAGAAATTACCAAATTAAATGTATATGAATACCACAAGAAAAAGAGACACAAAATGTAGGCATTCAGCGAGGGAAAAAACCCTCCAAGGGGACAACCCAGTCCAACTCTTCCACTAGTAGATTCAAATCAAGATGAGACAATCCAAGACCCTATAGACCTAGACAAAGACCTTATCTAATCACCAATTCAACCCTTCCTCCTTGTAGATAACCCCTACCAAAGTCTCCAAGTGTCAGCTTCCCCGTTGCAGCTACAAATCCAAAATTTCGGCCCCCAACAACAAAATTTTGGACCTGCAGTAGATTCAGAATTTCAACCCCAACAATAGCCCAGAAACTTCGCACGTGTGAGAGATAGATAACAAAATAAGTTGTTTTAGGTCTTCCAAGCTTCTTCCTTCATTTTCCAGCTACTTCGCTCTTCTTTTCGGCTTCTTCTTCTTCTTCTTGTAGATGCCAAATAGGTCGATTTGCCTCTCCATATATAGCCTTTTTGCTGGGTCGAATTGCCCTAATTTAGGCCGGCTTGGTGTGGGGGTGACAAATGACCTTTTTTGACTAAAAAATAATTCCCTTTACATGATACAAAATCCCAATAATGGTTTAATAGAAGTGGCAATGACTCTATTGACTCAAGGCAAAATCTCAAAATCTTCAATGGAGGCTTTGACCTAGAAAATATTGACCCAAGCATGAAAATTATGTTTTAATAAGTCATTTTCTTTAATAATAAAATTTCTTTTGACAAATACAATTATGTAGACCAACACAAGTTACATTCTTCAACACGAGCTCTTAAATAGTGAGGTATTCATAATTACATACATATAAAGGCACATGGAAGATCTCAAAATGATATGAACTACAAAGAGTTCTTGCACATGCAATGCTACAAATTAGATACTTGACCAAGGTACTCTAATCAAGTGGGACTAAGGTGTACTAAAGCTTTAGCCTCTCTAGGTAACATCAGGATTTTAAGCTCTAACACCAATCCAGAAATCTAGGTGCATATCCAAGGTCGGAGATCCATGAGTAATGCCACCCTCCCTACTTCGAGATCTAGACATCAATGTTGGACACCTAATCCTCCATGGGTTAATGTGGAAGCCGAATGGACAAAAGGACTCCAAGAGACCTTGGGATGTGAAACCCAATGGTCACATATTGTACTATAAATGTAAATCATTTGTTAATAAAATTTGTACTCTCCTGATTATCTTTCATATATCTCTTGTTGCCCATGTGTGTTTAACATGGTATCAGAGCAGGCGTATTCCTGCCCTGCATAATTAATTTGAGCCATTTGTTCTATGGCCTTTCTGTGCAGGTTATTTTTGCCATGAATTTCATGAATATTTTCTCATGAATATTTCCTCAGCTAAATTTTAGCTGCAACCTGTTAATACCGTTGTTGGTATCTGCTCTTCTCTGACTAGTTTTTTTATAATCCTGATACATATAACACTGCGCTGCCCTGACACGGTTTCATATAATCCGTTGTTCATTACTATTCATGTATTGTCTAGCACTACCTCCTGAGAATTATCTGTTGATATTAGAATTCCTCTCCTCCCAGGCCGCGCTGCTCACTTCTGCCATATGACTGCATTTGTCAGAACTGTGTTTAATGTTGCGCTGCTCACCTCTGCCATATCACTGCATTTGTCAGAACTGTGTTTAATACATTTTTTATGCCGGTTTCATATTTTTCTCTGAATGCACTGCATCCCCAGAGTAACGCAAATGCAACTCATCACCAGCTTTTTGCATTATTGAAAACCGATGTGAAAGACTCTGCGTTAACGCTTCCACGACGTTGAGTTTGGTTGAAACATGGAAAAATTGTTCAATTGAAGGCCGAATGGTGTAAGTGTTATGCTATTCATTACATCACAGTGCTTGTCTTCATAGCAAATGCACATTCCTTCCAGTGCACAACCATCTGCTTTCGCTCCCATTGGTCCACCTTGTAATAATATTGTATTCAACCAGTCGCTAGAAAACAGTCCATCAGGAGCATTTTTCTTTTATCATTGTCTTAATATGTATGCTGAGCATTTATGAGCGTTCCATTGCCACAGGAACACCATAGAATTATAGGGTCTCTTATTCGTTCATGAAATTTCCCACGAGTACCCTGGCCATTGGGTATCCGACACAGAGGCTGTGAGACGATTTGGGCTTCTTCATACTCAGCCAATTCATCACACTGCGTGCCTCCACGCTAAAAAAAAAAATCTATTGTCTCGTTCTGATTCCACCGAGTACGAACGTGAGCACAGCCTCCAGATTGAATGAATTGAAGCTGAGGGCTCTGCAATGGCGGTGCGACCTCCAGATTGTTTCAGCGACCCAATCAGATAGTGGTTCAAGGAATACTGGCATCCGAGTGAAGGTGATAATGAAGAAAAAAGGACATGGCTTCCCTTTTGAATTATTCTCAACAGACATGCACTAAAACCGTAGATAGTGCTATGAATCTAGCAGCAATTATAGAGTCTTCTCTTCACTAGGATGGAGGCATGGCCTCGCATGTATCACAGAGCAGTGCCAGCGGATCTACTGATACTGCTTTCATCGATGTGCTGAAAAACACAGATGCTCCTTCGATTTCAAGGCTGCCAAGATTGATAAACTCTGACTGGATTTTAAATGTGTTCAGATTCTATTTGACAAAAGGCCACGACATCATAAAGAACTGGATTGATTCTCGGGTGGGGTTCAGATCCTTGAACCACCTCACACCTATTCGTTAGTAATTGGCTTTCAGTGTCTTTTGGTTTCGTTTAATGACGGAATGCTGGTCTCTGCATCAATAAGGACTGAGGTTATCGAACACTGCCCAGCACTGTTCAATTTAGCTTTACAGGTTTAATGGAGCACTGTCTGCGGCGGTCGGTCCCTCCTTCAGCGCCGGGGTTACCTCCCGTTTCGATGTAAATGAAGCACTAACTGTGGCGATCGGTCCCTCTTCAAAAACATCAAAAGCTTCAAAGGTTATGTCAAAATGCCTTTGATTTGGTTATAGTTAGAAATACTCGAGTCATTGTTCAAAGCTCAGATGTATATAAGACTACAATGGTTTAATCGCTTGTTCCAAAAATGTATTGAGGCCCTCTAAATCGAATCACTCTGAATATATACTTGGTTGTGCATCCCTGTTATGAATCTTCGCAATGATAAATGGTTCTAGTCTGCTACATTCAGTTTTGATGTTACTATGATGCAGAGACTGCTTAAGAGTCCCATATTCTAGTCTGCTTTAATGAGCTCTTTATCGTCGTCGAGCGTTTCCCCATGGCTTCGTGTGAATGGCACGGGGCAGGTGTTCTTTACAAGATAATCAAGAAGAGAATTCATGTACGTATTGAGCATGTGAAACCGTCTAGGTGTGCGGAGGATGCTATATTAAGAAGAAAAAAACAATGACCAATTGAAGGTAGAGGCCAAAGCACGTGGTGAGATTATCAGCACCAAGAGGCAGCCTGAGGGCCTTAAGCCAGGATTTATAGTTGAGGGAGCTATTTTGGAGATAGTCACACCCATTCCATATGATGTTGTTAATGATTTGAAGGATGGATACTAAGGTTTTAGAAAAGTAACTGGGTTTGGTTCTTTAATGGTAATGACTATCTATGAGATTTTTTTACCTAAACGGATTTAATTTTTTTCCAACGAGTACACAACTATTTAAGCATGAGTTCTTACATTGAGTATTGTCAACCTATATTTATCGTTGTTTTTTTATCTATATTGTTAGTGCTCAATTGACAAATTTTAATTCTCAGGATAGGACACAAAAGAAGGGTTTTGTGTACCTTTCACAGTATTATGACTTGTGCCAAGTTTAACAGAGTTTGATTAAATGGTAAGAAGTGTTAAGAAGGCAAAATTGAATGCATGGTGTTATAATTATTAAAGTTTTGATAGCCATCATTTCTGATTTGAAAGTGAAGGAGTACTTGAAGGAACCAAGCAAGTTTGCAATTGTTGTTGCCCCAATTGTGGCATTGTATTTAAAACCCATTATAGTTTCTGTCTACATATATATATATAT